>VZTX01016549.1:526604-545694 GCA_013400915.1 Pardalotus punctatus
TTTTTTTTTTTTTTTTAATATATAAGTCACTGTAAGCAAATAAATATTCTGCTTTGCTACACTAGTTTAGCCTCAAATCACCTTGAATACTGTGCTCTTGAATGTATAGTTTTTTTCCCTCCAAGACCGGAAAGCTAACAGTAATACTCTGTGTACAACTACTGTTGTAGTTCATTCCATTCACCTTATGGAAAGAAGATTTTTCCTTTGTTTTAATGAGCTTAAGATAAAGTCTTTACAGAACAGCTGCTGCATTGACAAGGTCTGAGGCTTTCTCGCAATAGCACCTTAAGACTTACGGAAAGTCCACAGTGTACAATGAGGAAGCTGTGCCTGCCCAGGGGCATTGATGGTGACTCCCAAGCAAGCTGGCAAAGGCAGGACAGGCTGTGCAGTTATGACAAGATACAGGAGCTGCTGGCCTCTAACAGTGAGGCGCAGAAAGCATGGAAACTGTCTACTACACTTGGACAGGCCTTTGGCATCTCTGTCAGGGGGTGATGAATCTTCCCAGAATTATAATGGCATAGCTAAAGAAGCTCAGTGATCTGGATAAACTAAATCACAATTCTGGCTCTGCAGCAATGGCTATGTGGATACAAGATGCTATTAAATTTTCTAGATGTATTTCTTATCTGGGTGAATACAAGTCTTTAGCTTGGAGATTTACAGGTTTTGCAGGGTTCTGTCATAAACCTAACAGTGTTACGAAGAGATTACATACATTCTCCACAGTCACTTAAACCAATGTACATCAGTGAGGGCATAATCTTCTTAAAAGTATAAAAGACTATGTAACAAACACTGAAAAATAATTACATAAAATCTAGTGAAATTACAGTAAAGGAATCTTCACAAATGACATCTCTTAATATGTTAATGTCTATATTCCATGCAATGAAGCTCCAAATGGTATTTCACAATGCCTTCTGTTAACAGCAACTCCTCATCAGGGAAAGCATGAAAGGCAGATAAACCAGAGAGAGAGGGGAGAGCAGGTTAAGGTAGGAGCTCTTGGCCCCCAGGCAAGCTGTGCTGGGGATGAGCTGGAGTCCAAGAACTGTCCTCACTCAGCATTATTCCTCCTTACACACATACCTGGAGGCTGCTTATCCTGAAACATCAAGCTGCTTTTCTGCCAGTTCCCTAACAGTTCTGCTGTTGAATTAAAATAATCACTGAGAACTTCAAATAGCCAGGATCTCTTTCAATGCAGAGGATGGAGGTTAGTTTTTAAATGTCAGCCCCAGTTTCTTTACACCCCTTCTGCAAAGAATGTTACACACAGAGCAGCCCCAATTTAAAGTCTACTAACAAATGAGAATTATGAAACTTAACACCCCCAAATACTGGCAAACAGAATTTGAATATAAAAAATAGCTGTGCAATTAAGTAGTCAGTTATAACTTCTTTTAAAATGTAATAATATATTTCAAACATCTCTTTTTAGTTTACCATGGAGATATAAATTCCAAAGGGCTAGAGAGAGGGGTATTGGTGGGTTGTCTTTCTTTCTTTCTCTCTCTTTCTCTTCTTTCTTTCTTAATACACTATTGGATTCTTAATAAGTCATTGACACTTCCCCCATAAAGCTCCATCTCATCTTGGATGAAAGACAGAACAAGTAGCCTGTTTTCTTGCACCCAGTAACAGACAATTCACTTGGATACATAAAACTGCCAACTAAAGAACCTCAGTGTGACTCTAAAATTAGAACTCAGTGATATGACTCACAAGGAGAAGCTTTGTGGCAGAAACAAGGATATTTTTAAGCAAATGAAGTCTAAAGTGCAAAATAAAAATGGCATTCTATAAAAAAGTCCATGGAATAAATTGCTAATAATTGCTAGGTGTTATTTTTCATTTACATGTTTTCTTCTACCTGCAAGTATATTCTTTGAAGTATATTAGCATCCTGATAAATAAAGATGATGAAGCTCCTGAGTTCTACAAATGGGCAAAACATGGTTACAACAAAACAGTAAAAAAATGAGAACTTTCTCCTTGAAATATTTTGCCTTTATGTTACAGAAGTCTCTACATCAGTATAGAAGCATGATCAGCAGTAGCTCTTCTATAAAAGTATTTTAACCCCTATTAATTAGTAACAAGGGACAAGAGGCATGTCCTCCTGCATTTTTCAGTTCTTCTAGTATTAAAAACAACAGATGTGGCATTCCAAAAGGGAGGGTTATTTATGGTGATGACAATAAGCTATATTCAAATTTAATAACACAACAAAATATACTGCAGGAAGGTACTACAGTATAGCTCTGAGGAGATAAAGTTTAATTTTTCAAGCCTGCAATATACATAATAGTATATAGGAAAACAGATAATTGACAAATTGTCTAACCTGCATAAAAAACATGTCAGCAAAAATATTTTGAAGATATTCTGCTTCCTGATACCCCCAACCCAAAGCTATCACTAAAATAACTGTCTAGCAGCTTGTCAGAATAGAGAGGGCACTCTCAAAAATAATCACTGCAGTATTTGCCTTCTCAAAATCTTTATCTTCACTAAACCATCAAAATTGACACATAATTGTCCCTATTTAGACTTCTTGAAATATCTCTCTTTTCACACCAGTAACAAATATGGCAGATGTTATTTTAAGACAAAATCTTAACTGAAAACAGTTTTTGAGCCTCAGATAACCCTTTATCACAACCAGAATTAAACAGCTGCAGTGTGGATGCCTACATACAAACTTGTCAAATCATAGTGAGCAGCATGGAGCTGCTGAAGACAGGTTCATGTAAAACACAACTTGCCTGCCATGTTCTGGATATCCACTATATTTAAGATGCAGCATTTTTAACCACTGTCTATAAAAATGTCCAAGGAATATCTTGCTTTTGCATTTTGCCTCCTACATTTTGTGTAACGAATCCTGTAAGTGTTTTAATAGTAGCATATGAGAAGAATTTCAGTTCCTGAACTGTTTCTTCACATCCAAATGAAAGCAATCTCAGTGTGAGACACTACCATGTCAGCCATTTTCTGCCCCAAATATATACTCGATCCCAGATGAAAATTGGAAAAATATGTTAGTTTTTTCTTAAAAAGCAACTCAAATGCAAATATATATTTGCAATTTATATCAGCTGTGTGATTTTTGGTGCTTTGTATCCTGGTTGACTAACCAAGTGGAAAGAGCTGCAAAGAGTAGTTTACCATCCTGTGGAAACTGTACTGTGATCACCAAAAGCAAAAACAAGAAAAAAAATAAGTAGGAATATATTGATTTACACGGTTCATTTTGTGGTCAAAAGCAATAGAAAAAGTGCAAGTAATGAGATGGCAATATTAACTTTAATTTTTTTTCCAAAAATGTATTTTAAATCACTAACTTGTAATTTGTTAAATATGAAAAACCATCTAAAAATAAAAATATAGGACCATGCCTCACTAAAATACATTCTGCATTTGACATACTGCCCCAGGACTATGTTCACACAAAGTGAAAGCTAACTGCAGTTAAAAAAAAAGAAAAATAAAAAGGCAGCATATGGTTTTTTCCACTGAGATACTTACTGCACCATATGTCAAAACAGTCTAACTATATGACAAAACATTCTAATACAACATGATACCTAAATTCAGTTCATACTTTAGTCATTTGTGCTATTAACGAAATGTTTTGATCATATCCTTTCCCCCATGTTTTTGCAATACCTACAGGTAGTTCAGAATTTCTCTTTACCAGCAATACATCAGATTACTGCCATCACACTCTTGGGTCAGAAAAAACCTGAAGTGGATTGGCACTGGACTTGTTTGCATATGTATAAACCAAAATTAAATATTTCTAAAAATGGTGATTTTACAGCATGCCTTAGTAACTTTTCTTATCAAATATTAACTAATATTTAACTTGAATATCCCTAGGTACAGAATATCTTTTCACACATTTTTGTTGTAGTAAATGAAAACATTTGATCTCTTTCATCTTTGTTTTTACCCTTTAATGATCTTCTTTTCAGCTATGATGGCATTTTTTTTCCCAGCTGTCTTAACCTTCACACATAAACCTTATATTTCAGCATTTTGTTCTGAAATAGTATTAACTTAAATTTTCTCACACTTGAAAAATAATTGTAAAAAGAGATTGAAACTGCTTGACTCCCTCTTGTTAAGGGACGTGGGCTATAATGTTATTCAGATTCCCAATTAATCATTTAGAATTACTTGACCTTTAGATCATACAGTCTATATTGGTCAATAGAGTCAAAAGTGTTTATTTTCCCTTAACACACTGCCAGTGAGTAATGAATTGCCTTAGATAGAAGATTTTCTCACCTCATAGACTAATAACTTACCCTGGCATCTTTGTAATTCAAGAAAAATCCAAGAAAGATGCAGGAATCAAGCTGGGACATTTTAGATAGTGAAAGAAAAGAAAAGGCATCATCAGGACTACATGGAACCAGTATACACAAACAAACAGGACAGAAGAAAATCTTGACCAGAGAAGTGTTTGTAACATGGGGATAAAACTCAACTGTGCAAAGATGTGCAGCATGCCCTTTCTGGTCAAGCACACCTTTCCAATTTTGCTGACATTTACAAATGTAATCTTGCACCTTGGTTTTGCTGACAATAAAATGGTAAATGGCACTGAAAGGGGAAACTGCCTTTTTTCCCAGGAAAAAGCCTCTCTCTCACTCAGCTTCTACAAACCAATTCTCAGCTGGGTCAGGTCTAAGGTAAGAAGAGTACTGGTGAAAACAAAGTTTGGAATGTACATGCAGTGAAGTAAGGTATTTTCAGTAGCAGGTATCTGTTAAATCACCTTAGCTTAATATTAAACTGTGGATCTTGGCACTGTTGACTTAGAGAGAAAAACAAGGAAAAACACCAATGAAGGTACACATTAACAAAGTGACTACCAGCTAAGCAGAAAAAAAATGTACTGTTTAGTTAATGGCTACTGGTATGGAAAAGAAATGCTAGGATGTAAAAGGAAGGAAAAGAAGAGTGAAAACTTAACGAGAAGAGGAGGGAGGGAAGGAGGAAGGAAGGGAGGAAGGAAGGAAGGAAGATCCAGAAGAAAAACCAACCCACAACATTCTGTGAATAGTGCTAATATAATATTAACCTGTTTGTATTGATACTTTACTGGAGTGTATGAGTGTTACTAGAACAATGTCTCCTTTCCAGCACAGTGGATCTTCATGCACAATCATGTTGTTTCCTTTCCCACCTTAGCTTTTCCTACATCATAAAGTGTCTCTACAGTGAGTTTACAAAACCCCAAAATACCCCCAATCTAAAGTGAGTTTAAGAGCCTAATAAAAACAGTGGTGCAATCTAGAACAAATGGAAGATTGAAAAGAAATTTTTACGCTGCCATATAATTTGTAGAGGTTTTTTTTAAGACAATGACGTTATTGTCTTGTAACATCATATTGTTTAAATTGCTATACTTTGTACACTCTAGAACTGGTTTTACTGCATGGGGTTAAAATGGCTAACAGTCTCAAAATACCAGTTATACCACAGCAACCTAATTTGGGTGGCATGTATGTTTAGAATGTAGTGCAAACTGAATTTCTGCTGATCCACTACAGAAAAGGAAAAAAACGTCCTGGTTGACTAAATGGACCACCCGATAATGAACACACTGACACTCAGAAAAGTTTTCATTCAGCACAGACTACTAAATGAGAAACTGAAAGAAAAAAACATGGAGGGACAGAAATGTGGGAATGAGAAAAGCCTGCAGTAATAATATGCTACAGTGACTGTTCAACATCACCTTACAAACCAGTAAGAGCAGCGTACAGGAACATCAAGGTCCTGAGGAGTGGCACAAATGGGACATTTATTTTTTCTTAAATTTTTTTTTCTTCAGAACAGCATGAGCATGACTGCAGTTTGCCTGTAACAGTGCATACTATCAGAAAAGACTGAATTTCATACAGCAGAGATTGCAATTTCATAAGAGATTTTACTAACATGCCTTCCAACACTCTGTGCTTTGATATTTGTAGCTATCAAAAAAGTTTTAAGTCTTTAGTGTGCAGTTATAATGCCAGTGAGATCTGCACTTCCTGTAGGCTAAGGAGCAGTGCTTTTGTGCCAGCTGGCTTTAATTACCAGAGTAATCCAACAGACAATCCCAGGAATTTAACCCATATTGATGGTGTACAACAGTTCTACTCAGGTTTTACGGATGCTTTTATTACATGAATGACTAGGAAGCATAAGGTACTGTACAAAACCTAAAACAAACAAGGAATAAATTGTGCAAAGGCAATTACATGGAAGGATGTCATCAGTTCATTCTGCGGGAGCATGAGATTGGGTTCCTCACACTTAAATTCAGCAATGAAAAAAATCAGGTGTTGCACCTGTATTCTCTTGCCTCTCTCTGCATCAATGAGGAGAGAGAGGCACTTTAACAAAATTAATTACACCTTTCTGAAACATCTGCCTTAGGTTGCATTAGCTCCTGTGGCAGTCGGGACACCCTCCCAGTCCCTGGAAGCCCAACTTGCCTGACCCAGGCAGGACAGACCTGGCAACCCACAAACACCAAGCAGGGAAAGCACTCTCTGAGCAAGCACTGAGGGAAGGGTAAGCAGCTAGCAGAAACCAGTGGAAAAGTGCTACTTGCAGCTAAGGGCATGGTTCTAGCAAAAGAGTGAGATAGAGGGCACCTGTGACTTCTGAGGATTTATACCCAAGTTCCCAATTATGATTAACCTTTCCTTAGAACCAACTCCCTCCCCTCCACCTAAAGTGGTAAGGCCACTCTTTTCTGCAACCTTTGCCTATTACGTATGTTATAAAATTCAGAATTCAGAGTTAAAATACAGAAGTAAGGGGGTTTTTTGCTTAAAAGACATACCCTTATTAATTAAAATTCAAGTGGCAGGGAATCATAATCCTTCTGGAGAGGCATCTCTCTCCCTTGAGAGCAGACTGAGCTATAATGAATAGCCCTATGTCTCAATTCTTATTACAGGGATGATTACGTTAGAGATGGCAAACCTTGTCCTCAGTGCCCACCTCTCTCCTGTGCCCTTCCTGGCCTAGACTAAAGGAGTAGAAACTCCATTCTTCTGAGCAGAGAGAGCCACACTGCAACACACCTTCACCTTGGACCCATGGGCTATCACAGGTTCTATGCACACCTGCACACAAACCCAGAGCCCAGCACACTGCATGTCTTTATGGCTGTTTGTCCCAGGTGGGTTTCTGAGCCAGCAATACGCAATGTTGTTCAAAAACTCTATACAGGTACAGAGTGTATTGCAAGTGTCATAAATACTAAAGGTATTTTTATGAAAAAACCCAAAGAAACAAACAACCAAACAACACAGAATCAACTTTGCTCTCTGGCAGATTTTAGGAGAGCATATATAATCGAATTCACTAAAAGTAGGCACAATATATATTTCAGAACTGGTGTTGAGAATCCCAGGGAAGAGTGGTATTTTTCTGGTTATTTCCTACGCTCTCCCACCACAAACACTCACTGGAAACCCGTGAGGCAAACATGAGAACAATGTGGAGGAGGGAGCACAGCTTGCTTTACTTCTCCCTCAATGCTGATGAATTTCCACACTGACATCTTGCAGCATGGTCTAAACAGCATCACACAAGAACTCTCCTGCCTCAGCTTACAGCCAGGTACAAAACCAGGTGTTGTAAAGCACAGCTGCTGTTCAGCACTAACTGAGAATCCCCCAAACCACTGCCATTCCAGTTACACCTTGAATGCTGTCAATTGCACTCTCACCTTGAACTGTGCACCTGGCTCTGCATGGATTCTGGGCTGCCATGCAAATACACCAAGAAGTATCTCTGTGCTCCTATGCCCATCTACTCCAATTTCAGCTGACTATAATTTCTGAAAGGTAGAGCAACCTTAATACACAAGGGCTTAGGTAGTCGCAGTGCAGATTGCCTGCTCATCCATAATGCAGAACTACAGACTAAAAAAAGATTTAGGCTCCAAGCACTCTAGCTTTGGCACAGGTGATTTATTGAAATAGTGCATCTGCAGCAAAACTTAGATCCCATCAATACCAAGCTGAGCTGATTTCATCTGAGAAGCAAAGAATCCAGTTACAGGTATGACTTCAAATTGACATGCAATGCCAAATTTCCAATTGGTTACTACATCTTCTTTAAAATGTCTTCACTTCAGGATTCATGTAATCATTTTTGCTTAATTAAAAAAAATTAAAAAACATATTATAGCAGACTGAACTATATATTAGATTTCAGCAAAGCCAAATACAGAAAAATGAAGAAACCCAAAGTGCAAATAAACAGAACAGCCATTTTGTCAGCAACAGCTCTACAGATGTTTAGAAAGTTAGCATATAACAGTCTGATAATTAATAGTCCCCACACTCTGCAAATACCTCCTGCAGCATTCTCCTTATACATTGCTTCTGAGTACCAGCCTGGATACTCCTCCCTGAACACAGCTCAGCTCCCTGGTGCTTTCCTTCACAGTATGTCTTCATAACCTTTGAGAAACTGCCATTTCTTGCGGCTCTTCATATTCCTCAGAAGGTCACAGTTTCATAATTATTTCATTTCTTGCTTCAAATGTCTCAATGTTTTTTTTTTTTCTGGAATGCCTACTAAGAACATGAGCTCTTACAAACATGTAGTATCCTGCGATATATACACAGTGTCCTAAGACCCCTGCCTGTTCTGTGGGCAAGGCTGCCTCATTGTGCCCTTGCACAGTCTCATTCAAATCTGCCTGGAATGTCTTAGTCTAATGTTTAAACCAAAAATCCTCTGAGGACGAAGTATTTCCTCACTCTATGTTTGTGGGCACTTTGAACAGCCATTGTCCAAGATTGCGGCCTATGAGTTGGCAGACATAAAAATAGCATGGGAACATAGAGTAAATGTACAAAAGGCTGAGGAAAATCAAGCAGAACCACTTTGGAATTGATGAAGTACTGTAGCAGGTCTAAATAGGACAAACCCTGCATCTTTATTTACTCTCCCATTTATCTACTGAGGCTACATGGAAATTATTAGTGCTAGCTGTAGCTGGTGGCTGGGAAGCTAAGTGCAGATATCCCAAACTGAAAAACAATAAATAGAAGGAAAAGCCACAAGCAGATTAGGCTTCCAGCTTTAGAGAATGCAGAGGGGGGTATCAAGGGTTCTGTACATACAAGCTTTTGTTGAAATCAGTGGAAACTGGTGTGTAGAGCAAAGTAGAAGGCCAGGGATTTATGATCAAGTTCAAAAGTTAATGGGAGCGAAATCTACAGCAGCACTGTTAATCTGTTTCTAGTCAATATCATCATTTGAACAAAAATCATTCCGAATGCAAGCTTTTAGCAGCAGCTGTTAGGTGTATAACTTCTAAAAAATGACAAATTTATTTAGTAATGCTATACTATAAGAACATAAAACCATAACGAATACTCAATGAATATTGCAAGGACATCCTGTGATGTGTTATTGAAAAGGTCATCAACTTGAGGACTAATAATAAGCTACGAATTCTTCAATGCTTAACCATATAATAAAGTACTGTTATCACTGCTAAAGTAATAAACACTAGTTTAGCAATATAAAAGATCTACCAGTTGACTTTGTAGTTGAGAAAAGGATGGGTATAATCTCTAGGATATAATCTCTATTCTCTTTTCTATGAGGAAACTGATGCACTCATCAGGTAATATGGGAGAAACAGAACCGAAGTCTCATAATCTTCAACTCAGTGTACTGTCCCATGGAACCAAGCTCATGTCAACTCCTTTTAAACACCACTAATGTGATGCCAAAGGACTCATAATCACAGCCCCTTAGACATACGAGAAGTACTTTCCAATACATAAGTTTAGAAAAGTTACTAAACTTCAGAAATATTTTTCTGACTGTCCAGTATAGTAAAGAATAGGAACCTCCATTTATAAGGGCATGGCAGAGAGCACCAGCCCGAGTCAGTCACTTACCTTGAAGCCGTTGCATGACATTGGCAATGTCTCTAGATCTTGCCACGAGTCGGGATGAAGCCATGGTCTCTTTGCAGTGAGCCTACTTCCCCTGACAGAATTCTCCCTTCCAAGCCACGGAGCTCAGTGAGATGAGGATCTTGGATGGCTTCCTTTTAGCGTTCCACCCTCAGCCATGGCAGAGCATCCCTGGGGCAGTCAGACACCTCCAGTCTGACCCTGGCCCCCATAGGGCCTGGGCAAAGCACTGGCAAACAATCTCAGCACCTGAGAAAGAAAGTACCAGAGTTTAGAGGAAACTTTCACCAGCTCTACAAAACTAAGAAGTCTGAGTCTTAATAGCTATCTTAATGGGTAAAGGGTTTATGTTTTGGCCATAGTGTACACCCCAGTCAGAGACATAATTAATGCTGAAAGCTTGCTTGGCAATCATCAAGCAGAATGAAGCTGCAGCAATAAATCATTAAACACAATTGGCAATGCACCAGACATCAATGCTTTCCTGAGGATGCTTATGGATGTTGTTTTAGAAATAACAATAACGTTATTAAAAGTAATACTGTAGTACTTTTTTTTACGTAGAGAATATTAAGTGTAAAAGCAAAACAAAACCACTTGTAAAAATTCAAAAACTGCACAACTCTCACTCTATTTCACCATGGTAGGAAGGAGCATGTAACAGAAATCCATTGGTCAGGATAATTCCTAACTCCACTGGACAAGGTGGTCTACTCTGAAATACTGAGATTCCTATAATTCATTATTAAATAAAGTTGTATTTATCTTCTTTTTTTAGTATATAATGATGCTATATTTTGGGTCATTTAACATGAAAAGCTGTGAACTAGAACTGCTACGTGAACGTAACACTTCTGCATCTATAATAAAGCCTATGAGACCATAAATCTGGTCTAAAAAATTATCTAATTAGATTCTTTAGATAATGCTGTCAGTTACGTCTTATCTTCTGAGGAAGAAGTACATGTCATGGATGTATGCAGTGATTTCCCTGATAATAAATAACTGAGTGTACAGACACCAAGAATAACTGGATTCATACCATACACACTGTGTGCATCCCAAATTCAAGATGATACACAGCTGATCAATATCATAAATATGTGTGGGTTTACTGGTGTTGTACACTTTCCTCTTTTCCTGGCCCCAAGTTCTGTCAGGGAATAGAGCTCTCCATTATCAGGCAGACAAGCCTTTAGGCTGCACAGCTTCAGGTGCAATGAACTGTCTCATGGGAGCTGTGTCAACATGTAAGGGCGGCCAGAGGAAATTACACTTCAACATTTCCTTTTCCAACCCTTCAAACCCTGACTGACCCAAGGTACATCCTGCTCTCCCTCTTACTGATGTTTTTATTGTATGTTTACCTTGTATTTTGGATACCTAAATGCTGCTCAGGTCAGCAGCCCCAAGCTGGCTTTAAATCAGTTGAGCTGCGGGAAGCACACTTCGATGGGCCATGGTGCAGAGCAGATTGCAAAGCCCACCCATGTCTTCAGGCTGTGCTCTAGCATGCCATGGCCACAGTGGCACTAATAACTACTCCAGACACATTGTTGCTATTTTTGCATACGTCTACACTTTACATGACACCTGGATGCTCATATCCCCACTCTTCCCAAACATCTGCTCTCTCCTCCGAGGGCCTCCTCCCATCCCTAGCCCTTCCCACATTCCAGGCTTTGCCCCACACACTTCTTGGAGTGCACACAGACCCAACATATCAGTCACCATTTCCCAAGTATGAAAAGGGACCCTGGCAGAACAAACCTCACACTTGGCATAAGAAGTTGCCACCATCACACCTCTCAGCCACAACACTGGCTGGGGCTGTGATGGTTCCCTGGTGTTGCTAAATCGCTGCTGAGAGCATCAGGAACAGCACACCGAATAGCACCTGACTGGGTGGATGGGGAGCAGGAGGAGGTTTTCTGTTGCTTGTGCTCACAGATGACAGCTTGGTGAACTTTGCTTCCTCTGCAATATTTAAATGAAACGTCAGCTTGCCTAACCTCATCCAAACCATAAATATTTGTAACAGAGTGAGTTAAATGTAGCCTTGTTTCTGCAGCAGTGGCACTGCTAACATTTCAAGCAGTATTGTAAGCCAGGTACAGCCCCTTTTAGTAGCAAGCTGCTAGACTAATTTATGGGCAGGGATAAGCAGTATTAAAAATTCTTCATCTGATTGGGTTTTTGGCTAACACCAGTAACAATATCAGAACAGCAGTTCACTCACACTGTGACAGAGCTGGTGTAAATCAGCTGTGCACGAGCAGATTTAGAGGAGCTGTGGAACATGCTGCTCCAAGTCCAAGTTAAAAGTGTCTGGGAAAGCGTTATGAAGATGTATGTTCAATATACTCATACAGCAGGCTGAGTCACTCTGCAGCAATAAATGGCAGACTTGCAATTAAAAATTTATTTAGCTGATATTCAATTATATGCTGCATAAGAAGAATGTGCATTTCTAAATATGGCTCATCATTCAAAAGCTCCTTCGCAAGCAGTGGGAATTAACTCATTTAAAGATGACACTAAGTTAGTACAGGTAGGAAGGAAAGATTCTTGTGTGCACAGTCACCTCCACAGGCAGAAAACCACAGCTCAGAGCACAGCAAATCATCAGCAGAATAGATGAAACATACACTCTTCTCACCTGCCTTCAGCCAACAACTAAAGTTCCACAGAACAAAAAATACTATGTGGATAGCCAGGTATTCAATATAATGAAGAACAGGAATTTTTCATAACTTCTACAAATACTAAAAACCATCAACAAAATATTTTTTTATTTTCTGATGAAAGATAATATTTGTCATATTTGTAAGCATTAAAATCTTAATTAAATATTTGCATAGCTGATATACAGAATTATTTTTAATAAATTGAGTGACTTTTTCATTTCAGTGTCAGACAAAAATATGTCTTCAGATGGATATGTTTTCAAAATACACAGGTTTTTTAAAGAGTGCATGGCTTAAATCTCATAAATCTTAGCTTGAAATAAACGTGAAGCTAAACATGAATATGAGCTATTCCCTGTTTTAGCATTCAACAAGTGATTATTCAATATTATAAATTATTCTTTTTTTTTTTTTTTGGTCTGAATGTACATGGAATCAACAAACAAGAATGGTTTCACATTTAAATGTGAAACAGAATGGTTTTACATTTAAATTAGGTAAATCTTTTATTACATTTGCCACTTACCTGGATTTAATGGATAAAATTACACTGACGCCATTTTCTTATACTAACATCCTGATACTCCAGGTTTAGATGAAAAGAGGAAACGTGAACTCCTTCTCTCATATAAGAGCCATTAGGCTTTATTAAACTGCAGTTTACAATTCTCTGGATTATTTTGTTTCTTTTTTCAAATGCCAGAAAAGTGAAATGTTGTTCTATGGAAGAGATAAGAAAAACACTAAGAAAAACATCTATTTTGGGTTAACTTTCCTAGGTCCTCTGTCAAATCCTCTTTTTCTCAGTGTGCTTGGGAGCACTTTGAATTAAAAAAGATTATATATTTTACTTTTATTGGTAAAACCATAGCACCACTGGCAAAACTGGGTTGTAATTTATCTTTTAGTTCCAAAGTTTACAAAACGTTCTAAAGGAAAACAGACCTGCATGTCAGCAATGTGGTTCCAGAAAAACAAAGAGACACTTGCTAGGTGCTGACGATGTATACAGCGTGCAACAATGGCTGAAGATAAACCTGACCAAAAAGGAGTAAACAATTCTCTCACTGTACTTCATGTTTCCACAAATTGCAGATTCCAGATGATCCCACCAGTGGTTCCTTCCAACATTTACCATACTGTCATTCTGTGATTCCCAGTACACCAGGCTAAGGCCACATATAGCAGCCAGGAGAAGCTACTGATTGAAAGCATGGCTGTACCTGACAATACACTTTTAGACTTCTATCAACTCCCATTGTAGCACCAGAATAGATGAAGAAACTCCAGACAAACAAGGATAAACACAAATAATAAACAAAGACATTGAGGAGAGCAAGAAATAGACAGGAGCAGGCAGTGAAAGGACTGTTTCTAATCTGGGACATTTCAGAAAGAGGTATTTGAGAGGACAATAAACAGAGTAATGAATTCAAGGAACTCCTGCAGCTACAAGACATTTACAAATTAAATGATACACAGATATAAGAAATAGAGTGGAATAACTAAAATAACTATAGTACATGAACTGAACAGAATCTCAGGAACAACAGAAATAGGGTCAAGTGCAGGGGTTCCATTATATATTAACAAACAGGCAGAGTTCCCTGGTAAGCAAGAGTTGCACAGAACTGATGAAGGAAAAAAAAATCCAGGAAAATAATTTTCAAGCATAGTTTACTGCTGTAGTGCTAGATGTCCACTTTGATCCATAGATTCAGTTTCTGAAACATGAGGTCTTGTAAATGCTGCCAGGTTGATAGACACTACGGGAACAGATGCAATTCCATGAGACAGCAGTGATCCTCCTGCCAGTCAGGAATAAATGACTCACATAAAGACAGGAACCGGAATTTTCTGGAGGTCATAGCGGCAATTTTAAACAGCAAAGAGTCAGAAAACCAGCTGTTCTAGGTTGGGTGTTAGTTGTCAGTGGGAAGAACATGCTAATCAATAAAAATCAGCTCTGATTAAGGAAGTGATTGATGTTGTCCAAAATATTACAAGAATAATCCAAAGCATGTAAGCAGGTCAGGGGATGATCTAAGAACACAGTGCTTAAAAAATAAATAAAAGGGAAATCAGCAGATAAGTCAACTAGACAGAAAAGCACAGTGTCTTCCCTGCACAACAGGCTGGGGTTTTCCTTAGGTCCAAAGTCTAGTAGCTGTACACCTGGTCAGGACAGAATAAAAAACTGCTCCAGATGTAACTGGAAAAGCCATCATTCAGAAATAAATGGGCAGAAACAGAGCATGAGAATTGAAGAGCACTGCCATAGTGTATTCTGTCTACAGGGATGAAGAGAGACTTGCTGAAAGACCATCTGAGAAATAAAGACAGCAAGCAAATGGTGTTTAGCCAGATAAGTAAAAAGAAAATAGAAAATAAGATAACAGGAGTTTAATTTGCCGCAATTAGTATTATACTGATTTTTCCACTGAAGACATTTCTGATAGACAAAGGCTTCACAAAAAAATGGAAGCAGCACCCTCTTAAATAAACTCAAAGTTAAAAGTGGAAAAACTCAATAAAATTCATCCCAGGATATTGATAACTGGTAGATTACAAATTGAGAATCCATTTGTAAACTTACTTGAATAAATCTGTCAAGTTGCACTTAATGCCTACTGAATATGTAAAACTAGGAGCTAGGAGGAAGCAGTGGGGTAGAGAGATCCAACAAGGTTCTTATACTATCCTCAGAGAAAATGCCGTATCTCCTCACTGATCTTCCAAAATCCAGGCCACGACAGGAGTCCCTTTGGTAATTGTTTCTGACAGTTGAACTGCAAGTCTGCAGTTGTTCGCTTAAACCCCATGCAGCAGAAGTCAGTGGATACTGGAACTCTCCCAAAGGCAATGGGACATAGCTGTGCGCCACATAAGATCATGGAAAATGCAATTTTGGCTCTGAAAGGTGTTTTTGATGGTTGAATCCCAACATTGTCACTCTGTGCTTCCTTTCTCTACTGACAAAAAATGCATTGAAACAGGAACACCGAAACACAATGTTCTTTCTCACTGACCATTCAACCTCATGCTGACTTCATGTGCAGTAACTACCTGGAGGTATTGATTTCTTGGGATGTGTGGGGAAGGAGAGAGACACATTTGGATCCTTGCTGGAACTCCAGATTATTTTGGTTCATCTAGGTTATCCTTAAATATATTTTGGAGTTGAACAAAAGTTTTTCATTCTGCAGAAGTTTGAAGGTCTTGCAACAGCAATTAATAATTTGAAAGTTCAAGGTAATTTGCACATCTGACATTTAAATCTGTGGCATATATGGCACACAATCTTCTATGCTTTACATACCATTGTACTCACATATTTAAAAATTATTTGTAGGATCCTAGTCATGTACCTGCCTATGTATGTATTTACATTTCAGCAAGTGAGCATTTTATGGTCTACTTTTTATTAGTTTCTTGGTAAGATGGGCAGAACTCCAGTGGTGGGGTTCTTGTCTTGAAAGCTGTAATTCCCTTTGAACAGAAAATGCAAAGTGTTCTAGGAGAAAATAAAAGGCAGACTTGCAATTTTTAAGAAAAATTGGCAGAACATACATTTTTAGATACATTCAAAGAAAGGTCGTTCAGACTTACTGATACAAAAAGTTAAAGACAGTGTAAACTACAGTTTAGTAATCCTGTTATTGAAATTGTGCAGGAATATATTACAGTTATATAGCTGTTGGTAGTAGCAGGAGACTGGGATCAGTAGCTCATTACGTTCTACAAACACAGGATATAATCCTTGCCTAAAAGAGCTTACTATCTGCGCAGACAAAGACAAGCCAAGATTAAGATCAGAGGTCACAATACACAAGCAAATAGGACAGAGTGAAGTCCACATCTGATGCGTAAGATGGCTAATGGTAGAAGAATCATTCTGATTTTTCTGGTTTAACACTGATATGGCACCTAGGAGTTCTGCAGCATAATATGATCTATAGCAGAAGACTATTGCAGAGGTACATCTGTGGGAGAAAAAAAAAAACAAAAAGGAAGACCACTAAAATAGAAAATACTGAAGCATCTCAGGAAAGGGTGGGTCAAACCAAGTTTGAGATAAGCAAGTAAGCGTCAGTTCTTTGGTATTCCTGCACATCTCCCAAGCAAGAAACTTACGTTAAGTATAACTTATAAGCAAGTTGCAGACAACTCATATGAATGCAAAAGCAGAAACCCCTCTGTTTTCCCCATTAAATTGTGCCTTTGGGTGAAACAAAGGCAAAAGTCCATTCACTTCAGATGTACACCACTGCTGTGAGTTTTGTGACCTCTAGGAAGACACAAGAACTCTAAAGTTTTGTCACTAGCTATGGTAACAAGTACAGAAACATTTGTTTATGTTTGACATACGGACTTTCTCAATAATTACTTCCACTAGCTGATAAGAAAAAACTGAGCCACAACTGACTTCCTCTAACAAAGCACAACCAAGGTGGGTTAATGCGGTATCTGTCGGAAGGGTGAATGTCTGTATATTCCTCTTGGGACTGAAGCTCTGTAGACCCCCAGCAATCACTCTCACTGTGCTGACCTTGGAAGATTCATGCCTTGTTCAATGCCTTACCCAGCAAGACCCTCCTCGTTGCCAGGAACTCTTACTCTTTCCCCAAATTAAAATAATAACAGAGTGCTGTTCCCCCTTCCCTATGTGCCTCTGCTCTCCCTGACCCAGTATCAAAGTGTTAGTTTTTTTGAGCAGTGTGCTCACTGACAGGCTGTGTAACTCTGCATGGCTCCAGTGAAGTTCACAGGAAGATGTTTCTAAGGTCCACCCCCCCCCCCAAAAAACCAAAAATCCTTGACAACTCTCATATTTAATAAAGAGAATGCATGAAGATATATAGTTATTACAAGATTCTTGACTCTGTATTAATTACAGCAGTCCAAATCACTACTGAAACTTATTACAACAGCTTAAAGTAAAAATAAAATAAAATTTAAAAAAATCTCAAATGTATTTGGATTCACCTGTTAAATAATTAAGCACTGGTATTTTATAGACAGCAACACAGAATTGCCATTGACATATATTATTTCTGAAGGCAATATTAAACAAACAAACAAACAAACCAAAGCAGGCACTATGAACAGGAATTAAAAGAACAGGTGGGAAGTGTAGGGATTATTCCTTCTATGTTCACATCTAGCAGGGTTTACAAAGATGAGAATTTAATCATTCCAACACACAGCATCATGCTCATTCTGGAGAGCTCCTTTCTCAGGGGAAAACATTGGTGCTTTAAGGAATATGTGAAACAATCCAAATGCCAATGCCTGACTCCCACAAGAAAATAAGTAACTCCAAAATTTTAACACTGTACCTCATAAATCAGGGTTTTTTTCATGTCATTCAGTGCACACAACAAACATTTAGTACAACAAATAAAAAAGCCTTTCTGTTTACCAATTAAAATGACATAGCACCCCGATTTTTTTCTGTCCAGTGGCAACATGTTAACAAGGACCATCAGCATTTACAGCTTGGGATCTGTTTCATGTTGAAATGCACACAAGAATCACAAAAATAATTATCTGAGATCACAGAGAGCAGAGGGTCCATCACTAGTACTACTAACGGGAAAGCGCGTGCCTGTTAGGAGTTGTTCAACAGGCTCCGCACTAGAAGAGTTCTGGCAGGTGGCCAGAAACACCACATACTATTTCCCTACAAGCCACATAGGTATAAATCCCTCACAGCGTGAAGTACTGGAGTTTCCCGCAGCATCACACAGATGATTTACATAAGCATTTCTTCATCAAACGCCAGTACTTGGTCTTTCATAGCAGGTTACTAATATTCCTTACAAGCACTTTCCCTCAGCAATGAATATGGTTGTAAAAATTCTAGTAACAACCTTGTCTGTGAGTATTTCAGCAGGTCTTACCTCCAGGGAATTACCACACAACCCGGGGAACATATGAGCTCTATGCCTCTCCGTCGCGGTGCACTTGTCCTTTTTGCACCATCACTGCGCGCAACCCAGGCTAAAACTGGCTTCCCGGGAGCGCACATCAATAGTCACATTTCCTTTGGTTAACTACGTTTTGGCCTGCAGTGTGTGACTGAGCATAAACCCGGGTATCTCTGCAACACACATGTACGTGCACTTCAGGGGGAGAACAACCACAGCCCTCCGCCGGGTCTGCCTGCTCCGAAAGGGCAAAACCTCCAATCCACCCCGGGAAACAGCCAAACTCCGCAACCACGGCACCGAGTTTCGGATTCACCTCAAGACAGTTCTGCGTAGGGGAGCAGGAGGCGGCCGGTGGGCAGCCGGCAGAGGCTGCCCCGTGGGACTCCCTCCTTCCCGGCCGCAGTCCAGCTCCCCCTGGGCTCACAGAGGAGCTGCCCCCACCTCGAACACCCTCAGCCCCGGGGAGCCCCCCGGCCCGGCCCCGCGCCGCCGCGCCCTACCT
>VZTX01016549.1:547184-600020 GCA_013400915.1 Pardalotus punctatus
TTGGGTGGGGGGGGTGGGGGGTTGGGGTGTGAGGTTTGTGCAGAAGGGGAACTGAAAAGCTTCTCTCATCCAGTTTTTCTTACCTCTTTGCCCTGCTTCTTTGCCTTACCCCATGCCAGTTGCAGCACCAAAGATGTCAAAGGAAGTGGATGCTGACATGTTTCTGAGTTCCCCCTTTCTACATTTATCTTTTTGCTGAATAAATTTCTCACTTTATTGTCTCTTTCAGAAAATACTATCTTATTTTTCTAGGTTAAGAGTATGAGTATTAACCTGAGTGAGAGCATCTTCACTGCAAAAGCTCAGACTTCATACAGTAATACTACTATTGTTTGAAGCAGTTCAGAAAAGTACTTGCTAGTGCAGGTTTCAATTTCAGCACTAAATACTCACTGTATGTTTTAAAAGCTCAGCTAAAAACATTGTCTATGCAATCCTAGGGACAATGCATTATAATTTGTCATGATTACTTTATATATTTTGCTTGTAATTGTTAAAAAATAATTATCTGAAACGGTTGCCTCTTGGGTATTTATAAATATCTCTTCTGGAAGAAAAGGGTATAAGATTTCATAATATATAGCAAGGAAACACCTCACTTTCTGTGCATGCTCTGTGAATATGACTCAATTTTTGAAAAGGAAAAGCAAGAAACATATTCAGATACTTTTTACTAAAAGTAATGAATTCCATACTTCAAGTGTATACTTAATTCCTCTATGATTTTAAACATGCTTAATGTTAAATGGTTATATTAATTGAGGATTCTTTAATAGATGTTGGCATTGGTTAACGAGACACAAATATTGCTTCCACTGTAGAGACAAGAAAGAAAAGAACTATAGTAACATAAGTCATTAAAGAGCTCTCACTGTGCCCAAAGCAAATTATTTAGTGTGCAACACACTTCTGAGAGCGCTCTAGTAAAATGGCCTCAACTCAGGACAGGTGACAGCCAGACAAACTGCCTTGGAGGACAAGTCTAGACAGGCACTGAAGGATGGAGTCCCTCTTCCAACAAGCCCATCTTCTGAGTACTCAGAGCATTGCAAACCACAAGGAAATGCAGTCAATATTACTGACAATGGCTCTGGGCCAAGGACAACATGGCACCCCTGAAGGCTGCTGCTTGTGGCTGAGACATAAGGAGGTCTTTGGCATTGAAGAATTCAGGGTACTCTTCTTCAAAAGATAAGTACTGCCTCTAAAAGAGGTACAGTAATGTTTCAGTTTGCCTTAGTATTGTATCACTCTCTGGTTGCTAAACTTCAAAAAATATCTAAATCAGGAAGAGAAGATCCAGAGGACAGCCATGGTAATGGTGGCAGGTCTAGAATGCTCAATCCAAAAGAAAAGTCTGAAATAACAATTCAATCTGGAGATTAAAAAGTGGCATGAGGTATAAAAGCATTCTAAAGGAGCACTAAAAGGTAGGGAAGAATCACTTTTCAGTGTCCACAGTACATAGGAGAAGAGGTAATCTGCATATCTTGCAGATGGTATTGTCATATCAGAACCAAAAATTTTAGGAGGAAATAAAGCTGTGCACCACATACCATAAGAAAGAAGTGAAATTACCATTTTGGAAGGTATTTAAGCATGGAGTAGACAAGTGTCTTCCTGCAGGGCATTTTTAATATTTTGATACTTTGTCAGGGTACAGAACAGGATATCCCTAAAAGTATCTTGATCCCTTTCGAGTCCATTTGCTGCAACTGTGAATGCTGAGACTGGTTTGAGCAAGAGAGCATGCCCTTCTTCCGGCAGGTTTTGCAGCAAGCAGTAGTTGCCACTTCCTTCCTGTCCTAAACTGCCACACAGTATCTTTGTACAACCTGGAAGCGTTGCCACACCTCCTGAGAGATGTGTGCAGTTCTACATCTGCTTTTCATGTACTGTATCAAGCATAAATGCATGAACATATAATCAAAGAATCATTCAGTTTGAACAAAGACTTGTAAAATCATCGAGCCCAATTATTAACCTAGTCCAAGTCCACTGCTACACCCTGTCCCTAAGGATCATATCTACACCTTTAAAATACCTCCAGGAACAGGGAATCATTGACTTGGCTGTGCAGCCTGTTCAAGTGCATGACAACCCTTTCCACAAAGAAATTTTCATAATATCCAATCTAAACCTCCCCTGCTGCAACTTGAGGCTGTTTGTTCTTGTGCTATCACTTATTACTAGGGAGAAGAGACTGACACCCATCTTGCTACAACCTCTTTTCAGGCATCTGTGGGGAACAAAAAGGTCTCCCCTGAGCCTCCTTTTCTCCAGGGGAAACAACCCCAGCTTCTTCAGCCACTCTTCACAAGACCTGTGCTCCAGACCCTTCACCAGCTTCATTGCCCTTCTCTGGACTCGTTGCAGCACCTCAATGTCTTTATTGCAGTGAGGGGCCTAAAACAGGATTCCAGGTGTGGCCTCAGCAGTGCTGAGTACAAGGGGACAATCTCTGCCCTGGTCCCGCTATATACATATTTTCCTGTTTGCCATTGGCCTTCTTGGCCACCTGGGCACGGCTGGCTCATGTTCAGCCAAGAAGGATTGGTACCCCCAGGTCCTTTTCCCCCGGGCCACTTTTCAGCCATTCTTCCCCAGCCTGTGGTGCTGCCTCGGGTTGTGACCCAGGGACGGGACCTGGCATTTGGTCTTGTTGAACCTCATACAATTGGCCTTGGCCCATAGATCCAGCCTGTCCAGATCCCTCTGCAGTGTCTTCCTGCCCTCCAGCAGACCCACACTCCCTCCCAAACTGGTGTTTCACCTGCAAACTGTCTGAGGTTGCACTTGATTCCCTCACCCAGATCATTGATAAAGGTATTAATTAAAGGAAAGGAACTGACCCCAGTACCAAGACCTGGGGAACACCACTTGTGCAACACCACTTTTCTTCCCTGAGCTCCAGCCAAAATGCTCAGTTTAGCCAGGCTGGCTGGTTTCCTGCTGGCTCATCTTTCAGCACACTGGGACAGCCTGCTCCTGCACATTTAAGATTTCCTTCCTGAAGAATGTCCAGCCTTCCTGGACTCCTCTGCCTTTCAGGACTGCCTCCCAAAGGACTGTGTCAACCAGTCTCCTAAACAGGTTGAAGACTGCCCTCCAGATGTCCAAGGCAGCCAAAACCTCTCCTTACTTCTCCAAGAATCTATAAGCTGTAAAACTGCATGATTATTTCTGCATAATGGTTTTGCATATTGTACTTCAGTGTATATGTTTTATATTTTAATGTAACAAAGCCTGGGTGAACAAACTTTGAAAATAAAATAAAGATACAACTAGAAGCCAGCGAATATATTCCCTCTAACAGGAATTGTAGTGAATTACATGAAATATAGCAACACACCATTTAACTTCCCTTGTATTATGCTGAAATAAATAAACATAGTGGGATGACATTACACAAAATGATGTGGGAGTGGAAAAAAAATCAGGAAAAAAATCATCTTCTAAACCAGCATATTATACTGTGGTATATGATATGTTCTTGCAAGTGAAGTTATCAAAATTACAACAACTTAGAGGTACTTAATTAGGATTTGTATGTACTGAATGAGCTCAGTCTAGCATATGGCAGGAGTGGAGCTAAAACAAATGGCCTTTATTTCTAGTGTTAGTCACTCATTTTTTGTCAAGAAAGTCATTATATCCTTTCAAAATGTATTGTTTTGACAATTTTCTCTTGTTGATGCTTCACAAATTACACTAAATTGGAAAAAAAAACCTAAAATCTCAAACTTCTATACAGGGATGAAAAGTGGATATCCCAATATTGTCTAAAATAGGCCTAAAAGGTTATTACTTGAAGATCATAATCAAGCAGAAGTACTGCCAGCCTAAAAATTCCATTAGAAGATGCCCAATCCAGTAGCTGAATAGCAGCAAGGCTGCCACATGTTCCTATCCTCACATCCTGCCAGGAGCAAAGCTGAGTGTGCACCCCAAGATGAGGTGTGTGTGCTCACCCTATAAATGGGCATACACAGGAATGTGTGGCTGCACGCACAGTTCAACAGGGACCAAAACTGCAGCACTCACGCTGACACTTGGCACAGGGCCAGCCTGGTCCCTCCTCATCAGGGTGAAAGCCTGTTAGCAGAAAATATGTACGGATACATATACAGCCATAAAGGGTGAATCCCTCCGGTAGCTGACACTAAACACTCCATTGTGCCAGCGCTTGGCCCCTGGGTCCCAGTCTGCCCAGCTCCTGAGGGCTGAGCTCTGCCCTGCTGGCAGGCACAGACCTCCTGGCACACCAACAAGCACTGCTCCGTGGACAGATACATGGACAGACTGCTCTCCTCAAAGGGCTGGCTGTAGCCATGGTCTCTCCAACAGCTCACCCCTGGCTCCTCTCTTCTCCTGCCTGCCCCTCACACAGACACGCTCTCCTGCAAAAAAAAAACCTCTCCTGCAGCTGGTCCAGACTATGGCCTTGCTGAATCCCAAGTTTCCTGCAGTAGCTGGCCTGGGCATCCTGGTCCCTGGTCCCTCTGTCCAGTGTCACAGACACACATAGACTGCCTTTTCCCCTTTCTTGTGGGTGAGTTTGATGCTGGTTAGTGGTCACACACATTGACATTCACATCCACTCACACTGTGCACATTCGTCACTCTCTCCATGTGCTGGCAGCAGGGATACGAGGGCTCCAATGGCCCCTGCTCCCCCTCCAGCTGCTGTCCACACCCATGCACACAGAACAGGGAGCCTCTCGCCCAGGAAAATAGCTAGGAATGGAATTCAATGAGAAGCCAAGGCAGACTGCATTGATCAGGAAATGCCCAGACAAGCATAACAACCAGTAGCCTCTTTACAGGACACATTTTATCCCCTTAGCCTTTTATTTTCCCGCACTCCTCTACCCACCATTGTGCCTCCAGACCCTTGTGTGTTGTGGAGATGAGCCTTTAAACACATAACCTAACGTTTTTTAACAGTGCTTTGGCATAGAAGAATTTTTTAAAAATAAAAATAAATCCGTTTAAAAATTCAGATGAACGTGATAGGAGTAAATTTTTTGTCATGAACCGGTAGTACAAAGCAATAATGATCAGATTGTGCCACCCTGTGGACTGTATCAAAAAGATCTTAGTGCTGCTCTAAAAAGATGCTGCAGGAACAGGCCAAGAAATTCTCAGCCACCAAAGCAAAAGTTATTTTCAACTTCTTTACATTCTAATAGACACAAGATATCTTTTTGAACTGTGCCTTTGAATAGCACTGGGCAGATTTTCAGCTGGCACCAATCTCAAACAAGCAAGGACAAATATCTTATCAGGAAAAGTCATAAAACCTTGGTGAATTATCTTCCTGTTATATAACACTAGGCAGAATAATTGCATTTCTTTGCTTGCTTGGATTTACATGTGTGAACAGAAAAAACAATCTATCTTAAATTATAAAGAAATCAAATAATTTTTACTCTGAAATAAAATATTACAGTCAAATAACAAATCCTTGTGGTAAAAACAATAAACAAGATGGAAACCACAGTAGCCACAGTAAAATGATGATTTGGAGACTAAAATAAAAAACTAACCTGGTAGGAAGAGAGGGCTCACAGGAAAGTTGGAGTCATTAGACAATGCGGAGCTGTTGTTTAAGGTCTAATGTGAAAGGAGATCTAAACAGAAATTGAGAACCGGGTATTTAATAAGGGGTGAGAAGCTGGGTATGCCACATGAGGCAGCTACAGCATCTGACAGGAACAAACTGTTGTTGGCAAAGCATAAGAAGGCAGATGAAATCAGTCAGTACCCCTTGAGAAATCACTATTTTTCTAAGAAATGGAGTTTGAACCTCTCTGCCGTACTTCAGTGGTTATAAGCAGCATATGGGTCTAGTATGAGTCTAATCTCCTTGATAACACAATATCTACCTGGCAGAAACCCTGGTCCCATGATTTTTCATAATCTGTAATCAGCATATTTAGGATTCTCATGATCACTATCATTGCTCAGTTGTTGGCTGACTGACACTCAGTGGCTATTTTCTGTCACTGTCATTATGCTTGAAGTTTCAAAGATATCTTTTATTACTTCTATAGTGATCTGGATACAAAACATACAAAAACCCCTATTAAAATATCTAAAATATGTTTAGTATGGTAAATATTTTAAGTGACAAGGCATGTATCTGAGCCACTGTACACTATATGTGGGTGAAAGAATTTATCCAAAATCTTTTCTGACCTCATTTTGAATATACCTTAAACTCACTAGGTAAAAGAAACATCTCGGTATTCATGTATTCATCTTGGTATTCTGCCCTTCCAAGGCCAGAAATCTGTCATCTCTGTGGAATTAATGTTATCAGATACTATTTTCTGTCTTTTGATGTTGACAGGTAGCACCAGAAGTTCTTCTGAACAACATCAGGATTCTTTTTGAAACATCCATGCTTTTTATCATGTTCATTTTCATTCAGGAGCTTGAAGCTCTATGCCTTATCTAATACCATATAATGAGTAGAAAGCATGTTGTTTTCTATGAAAACAGATGGTATTGTTTAAAACAGTATTGCAATTTCTGTTAAAAAATAGCTTATTTAGATTAAGAGTTTTAAGAATAGTGTAACATTGTAATGAGACAATGAAAAATAATGATACAAAAATCTCTCCTATACGGAAACAGGTGGGAATTTTATTAAGAACAAACACTTTTTGAATTGGTAGATCAAACCTAAGGATTAAATTATAAGATTTCTAAATGGCCAGTAGAAAGGCTAATCAAGGTTGAAAGAATAAGTTACCATGCCTAAAAAATGTCTTTATTTTTTTTCCAAAATTATATGTTACCCATCTCTTGGCTTTAACTGTGTCTGCTTTTTCAGTGCTATGATTTATCCTAAAGGTGGCTGCATTTCATGTGAGTCATTAATTCCTACAACTTCTGAATATTTTTCCAGTGAATGTTTCCAATATTCATTTGTGACTATGAGTTAATTATGTACAAGGCTACACTGCAACATTTATTTCAGGAAAATACTGTGCCACAATACAAAAATCCAAAATGTAGTTTAAATTCATCACAATAGTTGTTCAGAAAATATGCTCTTTCATAGGGCCAGAAAGTTCCCCAGGGAACCCTTTCTTGCTACCTTAATGCTTTAAGTGAGTATGTTTTCCTGTCTGGACCAAATCATTGCTAAATGGTGTTCTTGTGAGGACAAAGAAGGTTTTGGACGAGTTTTCCTCTTGTAAAAAATCTCTCATAACTGTGTCTCTTTGACCTCCAAAAATTAACTGTTGCAGCTGAAAGAGCAGCTCAGACAGCCCACTGCTGATTTGTATCCTTACAGGGTTTTGCTTTACATTGCCAGTATCACCTCTTCTGAAACTGCTCCTCCGTGTTGCGGGGACCATTATGCACTTTGATATTGGTAGCGCTGTTTGCAGATGCCTGTCAGAGTTAAAGTTATGGTATTAAGGCCCAGATGCTTCTAGTTCCTCTGTTCTTATTTCTGGAGATTTCATAAATACTTTGTTCTCCAGAGACAGTTTTTGTCACTGTTTACACAGATTTTATAAAATACTGTCAGAACAGAATGGCCTGATTTTGTATTCACATTGTGTTGGTGGGAATGACTATATCAGACACTGTTCTGACTCGCACCTCTGACTTTGAAGTGCAGCATTCTAAAAATAAAAGGACAACCTGCCACAGAATTAACTGGACCTCCAACACACTGCAGCTCAGACTTGCCACAGACTTGTATCCTCTGTACTCAGAAGCGAGCAATGCAGTCAGTAGTGGCTTACACATGGAGAGCATAAGCACTGTATAGAGATGAGCATATCTGCCTTTTTCATTGCATTCTTTCTGGGCATTTTGTTTCTGCCCAAGCTTTGGCAACTCCAGGCCACTCTGTGATTTTCCGTTCCTCAGTGTTTCAATATTATAAGCTTCAGGGTTCCAGATACAATGTTGAAGAACTAAATAACACAGTTGTTTTAAATTAATTTTTAGGTCTATATTTTGGTTCAGGAACTTGCCCTGCCTAGCTCCAAAGTGGAAGTATTGGGGGACTTTTTGGACAGTTTCTGGCAGAACAGTTAAGTACAAGATTCTGCAACTATGTTACACATATAAGTACAAGTCTTATAATGTGCCCCGCGGTCCAACAATCTTGGACCCTCTGTATGATTAAGCTGAATCTGAACTCTCAGTCCTGAATGTAAGGCAAGGTAGAGCCTACCAAGTTCTCCTGTCCTCCAATCTGTGCCTTAAATGGCAGATTTGGACATGAGCCAACTAATAATTTTCTGAGTAAACAAGGGGGGACCCAACATTGATAGCCTCTAGATCCTTGGGATTTCTTTTGCTTTCTCTTCTCTTCTGAGGAAAACTGTATTAGATGGTTCCCATTTTACTTCTCTTTTCTCATCTCAAAATTCCCATCCCAAGAAAAATCCGAACAGATTTCATTCTATTGCTGAGGAGTATGTAGGTAAGGTCACCCTGCTCATTTTATTTACCATGCTTCAAAATAAGGAATCAGCAAGTGATTAATCAGCCAGTCAGAGGGTATTTTCTCTGATTTTATCTGACAATCAGATTTAGGTTGTTATCACCATACAAGAATCTTTCATAATATATTCCTAAGAATTGGCAACACCCATTGTTTCAAAAGATATGTGACTTATCTTTGTTTTCAAAATTGGAATGTGGAAGCATTCTTGCTGACATTAATTCCCCTACTCCTGCTTCTCCTTACCTCCTTACCATTTCTGATGGTTGTCTAGTTAATGAAATCTCCAATTGTTTCTTTTTTTTTTTTTTTTAGATCTCAATCCATGCACAGTCTTGTTTATGTCAGGACTGTTCCCTGATCAGTGCAGAGATATTTGGTTAAGATCAGGTGATCTTAACTGAAAGGGTTAGCAAGTCATTTCTGGTGTATGTCCTTTAATTCTACATTTTAGTCTTATTGTGCTTTTTTCTTAAGTTTGATGGGCCTATGTGAAGTATTCATGTTGTTGAATGCTTTGCATTCAAATAACAGAAAATAGCAGTTACATTTCCTTAACATTTTCATCATCTCATAATTTTATTTCCTGATCTTTTTAATCATTCAGATCATGATTGTAAGTACACATGATTAAATTTACTGATGTGGATTTCTGCATGCTAAATATCTGTTTCAGAATTCCTCCATTTTAGATGTTCTTGTCTCCCAAGACCTTTATAGAATAAATCAGGAGTTGTTCTACTGAAAGTTTCATCGTTGTAAAACTGAAAGCATGCATGAAAGTGCACATGCATTCTTTCAAGGAATACCAGGATCCTTGTACTTACTGGTAAATGATTTTCTATGTCTGGAGTTTCTGCAGTCACCCCCTGCTTGGATGCCTGTATCCACAACCTCTTCACCTCTACAGCAAAGATTTATTAAGCTTACACTCCTTAATAGCAAGCTATCTGAGAGCAGTAAAAATTAATGACCTGCAATACAAAATGATTACATTAATTATTCACCAGTTTCCAAAGGACCGTAATTGCATTTCCGTTCTCTGTGGAGCTCTCCAATTAGCTTGCTGAGGGACTGGGGTGCTCAGTGGTGTGGAGGTTACAAGTACAGAAGTTTGTGTGGGTGCTCAGGAGAGAGGGAGTATGGGGGATTGTCAGAGGTGGCTGGGATGGCTGCATGGGTGAGGGTGAGGGCAAAGGTTTGGATGTTTTATGACTCTGGAGAGTTGTGGGATGACTAGATTTGCTGAAATAAGAAGGAAAAGATACATGGAAGGAATGTCTACTGCAGTATTTCATCAGGGAAAAATTCTGTAATTAGTCTGGGATATAACTGCTCTGGGACTCATGGGTATGCTGAGGGAAGAACAGCTTTCATGACATGGCTTTTATCTTTTTCCCACTTAAACCTGCTCAAGTACCTGCTTTTGCTTTTGCCTATTTCTCTACTTAAGGTGAGGTGAGACAAAGAGGTTCCTGCCAGCATCTTCTTGTTACGGCGGTAAGTAACGGACCTTCTCTGATGAACTGCAGCTCAACAAGCAAGGCAAGCATAAGAGACCTGGCAAATAAGCACCCTGTGAAATGTCTTTAACCCTCAAATGCTGCTCTCAGGAGAAGGGCAAAGGAAATAAACAAAAAGTTAAAAAAAGATGATGAATGGAAGCTTGGACTTTTGCTTTTCATTGTGATATTTTCCTGCAGAGTACAGGAAAAAAAAATTTGCACTGAAAAGAAGAAATGCAAATCATCTAATCTCACTGTAAGTTGTCTGTACAGTACTTAAGTACAACAGAGTTGGGATTGACATATGGGGATCCTTGGGGAAACTGTAATAAGAATAGTTAATTACAAATTAATTACAAAACAAGCTAAGTTGGCATACAAATAATTGTCCACAGACTTTATAGTCCTCAAAACCTCTACTTACAGTGTTATGAGGTATTGTTGCACTCTTTGCACTTTTCTGAATGGCTGTCTGAATGAATCTTGGCTTCATATGCTTTAGAACATTTTGACATCATGTAAATTTGAATTGTCCTTCGGTAAACCAAAAGTACTGTAACAGAAGAATACAAGGCCAGCTAATTTCATGAACAGCATTTCAAGCTTGTTGGATTTATAGGAATAAATGGATACACCATGGCTATGGTGTGATCCTGTCAATCAGGGGACGGGAAGATTAAACATTCATCACTACTGAAAAGCAATTTCCTTCAATTGTTCATCATGCCTCCATTCTTAACCTTCCCCATAGGATTTCCTCTTGCTCTAAACTCAAGAAAAGGGTATTTTTTTTACTAGATTTTTTTATGGTACTAGTAAACTGATGAAGGGGGCTGTAATTGTCAAACATTTGTTGTTGTTTTTCTTCATATTACTCATTTACCTATGGTGTGACTCAGAAAGCAGATTTTAACTGTAACAAGCCATTACATAGAAAAACAAAAGAAGAATTTTCAATCTGTTCATCTATCAAACAAATGGAGTCATGAAAATTAAGCAGTATGCCCACAGTAAACCTAACTAAATCAAACCAAAATGGTATCTGTGGTGGCATATGGTTCCTCAAAGACTGTTTTTTCGTGACTAGCCTGGTAGACCAGATATAGGTCTGGAAAGAAATAATTAAGTAATCTAGATATGATACCTTAGACTGGGAAAAATCCTATTATAAAGTGAATCTGATTTTTTTTTTAGCATTGGAATCTATAGAAGAATTAACTTTGGAAATTGCCTTAATAAAAACATATGTACAGTAAAGATTTTGTTCTTACTATCATTCTATTCTCATTTTTGGAAAATATTTCAGATATTCAGGAGCTATAAATATGCTCTAAAGGCTTATTTGCCCATTCCACACCTGCTATGATATCTCATGTTTAGGGATATTTTCATTAGCAACAATGTGTTTGGATTAGGCTGTTATCTATCCCATGTAATGAAATAACTGTGGGGAATCGTTTCCACTAAAATACCTGTAAAAATGGGTCCCAGCAACATACCTTGAATCCAGTATGCTGTTTCTTGGTTTGACTGACTGCATGATGAAATGAAGATGGTGTCAATCCTAAATCCTAGTTTACATCTCAGAAAAAGGATTGCAGAGAACAGTCTCTGCCCACCTGTGGGCAGCAGCACTGCAGAGGTACTGAACATGCACTCAGATTCACTGGTGCACAGCTCCACGTACAAATGGTAGTACACAGGATTTTTTTCCTGTAAGAAAGGAATGCTGCATGCTAAGTCCGTTAAATTCCATGTGGCCACTTGAAACAGATATAATTCTGCTTCTAAACACTTTGTGCATTGTAAAGGTAGATGAGACACATGCTACTCACACCAGAAAACTGATGTATGTGAAAGTATCTCTCAGTGTGAACAAATACAGCTGTATCTGTGAACATTATTTTTCAATTAAATTTATAATTTCAGACCATCCTAGGGAGTGGAGAAATTGATTAAATTTCATTCCATCTTTTTAACAACAGATAGGACAGGATACAACAGCCAGAGATGATTTTGTTATTTAATACTGGTATGTGGAGGTAAAATTCTCAGTTCAACTGTAGAACTCTATCAGTTACCACCAAAGTGTTAAAATAAAATGTTGTTGTTGTACTGAATCACTTTTAGGTGTTGTTTCTTTCTGTCCCTGTACTTGGTTCCCTTCTTAGTGGGCTGTAGAAAGAACAGGAGGGTAATCTGAATTAAGGTAATGACTTTACTAAATGTCATGCTTCAGCACTGCAGGTCTCAGGACTTTCAGGGGAGCAGAAGTGAATAGAAAGGCTCTGAGGTTTATTGTCTGCCCTTTGCCCTCTAGGATCATAGCTGAAGACAAGGAAATATTGTACTCTAAGAACATAATGGTAAATCTCTTTCCTAGATTGTAAATTTGTGCAAAACTGGCAAATTTGTCCATTAGATAAACATTTTCCACACTTTGGAAAGCATATTGGTGAATTTCATTTTCATCTGCTGAGTGGGAAGTGGTTCACAGGATGCATGTGTAGAACTAACAACAAAGAGGAATTTTTGGCTTGCTGATTCCAGTTTTCTGCCCCTCTTAGGAATCAGGTCATATAATCTTTTTTAGTTATTTATCAAACTTCAGCTTAAAGGTTTATGCCTCCATTTTAATTGCCTGTGAGTAAAGGAATCTTTGATAATAACAGTACCTTGTTCTCTTCTGGGATGGTCACTTAAAATTTAGTTTTCTGATAAAATAAAAGTTTGAGTTTGGGTCTTTCAACTTTCAGAATTTCTAGTGCCATGTAGGCCACCACAAAATATCAAGTAATCTCCTAGATAGGACACAATGAAAGAGAAGTCCCTGACTTTCTGTTAGCCTGAAATAGCTCATCTTTGCCCCATCCCTCTTTCACCTTCTTGTGTCCCCCAGGATGACACACATTACTGAGGTGAGCAGATGGGCTCCCACAAGCTCCATAATGCCAACTCTCAGCACCATGCTCCCTAGCTGTCACTTGGCTGTGGGAATACAGTGCCAAGATGCTAACATTGTCTTTTGCCCACGTGACTCACCACTATTGCTTCCAGCAGGACCCACTGCCCTGGGGTGATTTTGAGATACATATTATTTGAAATATTTAAACCTGAATAAAAAATACTTTTCTCTTTTTCATTTTTTCTCTCTGATTTGAATTTTAACCAGTGCTGAAATGCAGTAACATAAAATATATTTTGCTCTGTATCTTATTTTAATTCACTCCTCCTTCCTTTTCCACCCACACATAAATACACACAGTCTTCAATATCACAAATACCATGAAAAAAATCAGGAATCTCAAAGTGTCCAGTCGGCAGAAGAGGAGTGCTCTCCTCACCCTCTTTTTATGTCTCTCAGTAATTTTTCACTGAATAATATGACTTCCACCTTAGGGAAAAAATATGGTTTCAGTGTTTTAAGTTGAATATTGTATCTAAAAATGTTGCACATGTTCCAGTAAACACAGAGTATTCATATACTGTACAGTGACACTGTCTTCTAAATCATGTAATGGCACATAATTAGCAACGAGGGATCTTCTTTTTAGGTTATGTCCTTAGGATTTCACAGCTCCCAAAAATATTGAATGTCTGAAATTCTTATGAAATCCCTACCCACGATTCCTTCTCTGGAAAATCTGGAGAAAAATTAGTAACAACTAACACACTCCTGGAAAACAATGTGTTTTCTAAGACGGTGATGTTATTGCAGCCACATTTCTTTTCATTCATAGCAGGTACATCATATTGAAAGGTTTATTCTGACAGAGACAGCATGTGGCAGTAGGACATTTAACCTGTAGCTGGTAAACTGAAGAACTTTGCTGTCTGAACCTGAAGCAAGTCATTCATTAAAGGTAGTAAATACAATATGTAGTTTTCCAGCCTTTTGTTGCATTATGAGCAGCATTTAACATTGATAGTTTGATGGCAGACAGGAACATTTTTCACCGCTGGTCAAATAAAAAAAAATTCCTGAGCTTTTTCTTCATGCATCCGGAGAGCTGTAAAACTAACCAAGGACAAATATGAGACTGCTGAAATATGAAACAATTAAAGGAAATCCCAGTTTAAATCATAATCTCCAGATGGAAAGTGTAAAAAAAAAAAAAAGAAAAAGCTGCTTCACTGGATGCTCATTCTATTATTTTAATTTTTTTTTCAGTGAACTCTGTTTTCATTTGAAATAAAAAGATTTTGTGGGTTCAAGCAGGAGAATTCAACATATCTACCTGTGTTTCCTCAGGAATTGCAGTAACTAAGCAACTGAGAAGTAGTTTTCAGCAAGTTGTTTCCAAATTCTGACATGGTATTTCTTTTTTCTTCTGATGACAGTGGTATGACCCTTCTGTCTGGCAGTGATTGACAACAGTTAAGATCTGGGTTCAATTTGTAGGACTTAATGATCATACTCAAACATCATCCCTTTGAGCCCTGGCCAGCTGCAAAAAAATACTTTAAACTGAATTAATCTCCATGTTCTCAGTAAATTAGCTCTGTGGATCTCTCCACCAGGTTAAACAGGAAATATTTAGCCAATCAGGGCTCTACTGGGAGGGCAAAGAAAAACAGAAGAATCCTAATATATCATTGGAGAGACCAAAAATGCCTTGGAGCAAGCAGCTGCCATCCTCAGAGCAGGCTGGCAATGGTGATAGTTCCTCCTGCCACAGCTGCACGTCCAAGGAAGCAGGTGACCATTTCACTGCCAGCACTATTTTTGTGTACCCACTGCTTGGTTGACCATGCTTTTTCTAATGTATGATGGTACCCGTCACATTTATTTGCCCCTAAAGTTCTTCCCTTTCTTCAGGGTTAGGGCTAGTGTTGCTGTGAATTCAAAGCACCTCCCCTAATTTAACCAGTACATTCAAACCCTTTAAGGACAGAATTAAATTTGTCTTTTCAAAGAGTAAAAGGCTGCTGATTTCTTTGGAATTGAACTCACATCAGTAATTTATTTGACAGCTCATCATCTACATACCCCCATTTCCCATCAGTCAGAAGTGACAGTGTTTTATACTTGCCAGTATAATAAAAGATGATGAGCATTTTTACCCATGAGGGTACCTCGAGCTATGATGATTTTATTTTCAGGGGAAGATACTTCTCAATAAAGAAAAATGAAAGAACTCGTGGGGTTACCAAAAAAATATATTCCTGCAATACTCAGAAATAAAATTCATCTAAAACTTAAAATAAATTAAGAAGAGTTTATGGTTTATCAATCTGCTTTAGCTTTTTGATGAAGAAGGTTCCACAGCTTACTGAGAGAAGCTGTGGGTGACCCTTTCCCAGAAATGTTCCAGGCCAGGCTGGATGTGGTTTTGAGCAATATAGTCTAGTGGAAAGTTCCAACCCTGCCAAGGCAGAGGAGGTGTAACTAGATGATCTTTAAGGTCTCTTCCAGCCCAAACCATTCTATGACTCTGTCTCAGGATTTGATATGCTGTACCCATTTTAGACAAGTTCTGTTGCATTAACTAGCAATTTTTCCTTTTTCTTGGAAGAGTAAATAGTGGAAAGAAAATTTCAAACTGATCTGAGAGAGCCTCCTGCTTAGCAAGTCAGTTTAAACCCACATCACCTTGATTCATTTAAAACTTTTTTTGCTGCAAGTTGCTGATAAGCATTATGGGTGTTTGGCACAGGTAAGACTTTATGTTGTCCAGCTTCTCTGCTGTTTGTAATTGTCCATATCAGCTGTTGGTTTCTGAGGAAAGCATGGAAACTCCCATCTTTGGAATTGTCTGTCAGGGTAAAACCTGTCCTGTTTCTCAGTGCTGTCAACTTTCTCACAAAGAATTAAGGTTCATATTTCATCAGCTTGATTAAACATAACATGCAATTATCTGTACACGTGTTCATGTCTGAACTCAGATGATTTTCAACTGATTAAGTTCAGTGTTCAATTCTTTTTTACAATGATCATCTCAATAGATGCAATCAGTAAACTAAAATAATTTAATTTCATCATTTAATAGTTTACAGTAATTAGGTTTTGTTGTATTTCCATATGCTCTTTGGGAACAAATCTAACCCTAGTAATATAACAATCTATTTTGTATACTTTTAGCATCTGATCTGGTATCAGTGTCCCAACCAAACTAAATAATCCCAGAATTTCTAATGAAGTTGTATCTTTTTCACAGTCATCTGAAAATCAGTTAATTTTCATTTAAGATCTTAACTCAGTATTTGGATATGCCATTTTAAGCACCAGCTTTGAAAGCTATCAGTCTTCCATTAACCACAAGGGTGTCTTTACTCAGTATTTTTAAAAATCTTATGAAAAACAAAACCAAACCAAACCAAAACAGGAAATATTCAACCTTAAAATTATGCTACACCCAAATCTTAATATTGGAATATTCTTAAATTTAAGGGATTCTAGATATTAATTGTGAAATATAAATATAGCTTATTCTCGGTTTGGGTTTGTTTGTGTTTTTTTATAATATGAGGGCAAGAAAATCCTCATATAGCTCTTCAGAGAACAGAGGTTTCCATTCACAGAAGAATGTTTATGGACATCCATTATCTGAAATATATTTAAGAAGAAAATAGTTAAAACTTGGTTCTACAGAAATTATAGCATAAATGAAAAATCATATATTTTACTAATGCCCATTCATTCTCCATTAATTCTAGGTCTATGTCATTAAATATCTTGTCTATTTTCTTTTGTAGGGGTGTTGTTATTGCTATATGCTATATATAGCAGCAGTACCTATAATTCCATTAGGGAATTAACACTGCATTGTATTAAACATGTCCAAGCAATTATCTCAGAGCCTGTTTGTGTTCCAGGGAACTCATATTTCAGAATGGGGTGTGGAAAGGAAAAAATTTACAGTTACACTGTCAGGCCCAGCTAGTTCCTCAAACCAGCCAAGGAACAATGGTGAATACTTGACCATCCTTATAGCCTAAATTAATATCCTAATGAATTGGTCTCCATTAAAACCCTCTCAATGCATTTCTTTCTTATTGAAAATTCCTACCGAATACAAGTGCTTTTGGATGTTTAAGGAAGGTCTTCAATATAGAAAATCCTTAGAGGAAAGAGGAAGGAATTTTTATCTCTATCTTTGGACTTTTGGGGTTCAGAAAGTTTCAGAGAAGGGGTGATTTGGTATTGTTCTGAGTCAATTTGCTCTGGCTGAGGAAATGACGAGAAGGAAACTACTTCCCTGTCTCGGGAACCATGTGGTGTTCCAAGATAAGGCAAGCACTTACTAATTCGAGCCCACAAGCAGGAAATGTGATAAATCCATTTCCTTTCAGACAAACAACACAGTTCTGTGGCAGCACAAAAGCTTTGCTTCTAGTGCAAAATTTCAAACCTTCAGAAAACTATTGCTCCTCTGTGGACGTACCAGTCTATATTTGATATTTGGATGTTATGGATAAGAACAGTACTTATCCTCCAATCACATGGCCACCAAAGTTTTGGGGTAAGGATATTGATTTTTTTCTAGAATATTTTTGAAAGAGATGCAGATATTTGTTGTCAATTGCCTTAAAAATACCTCTATATACTTTCAAGCCTCATGTAGGATGCAAAGAGTAATGAATAGGTTTTGCATTTCCTGCAGGGAAAAGACTGTTTTCCAGATGTTTTTTCAACAAAGTTTTATCATGTTTTTAAATGAATCGAGGCAGCAGGAGCTTCCAGGGCAAAATTGTTTCAAGTTCATTACTGAAGTCAGCACAAAAGGTGTCTATTGACTTCAGTCAATAGTCAGATCAGGTACACAGTCTCAACTGCTTAATGTATGTACCTACATGGTAGACATAATTTGTTTCATCTTTTGATGAAAATAGAATAGCAAAGGCTAAATGCGTTTCAATGGTTGGAATAAACTCGTATTCTTCCAGAATGAAAAGTTCTTTGTAATTTATTGCTGTCCCTCATGGTCGGATCTTCCTTATTTTTTTCCTCAATGTATATTTTGATTATTATCTATTATGGCTGTTTTCTTTCACTCAAATCTGGGAGTAGTTCATAAACAGAAATGTATAGTGTGAGGTGGAAGTGTATGTTATACTGAAATTCATTCAGGGTAATTAGATTCATTGATTTGATCTTAAAGGATTCTGTACAAATGCTGTGGAAAACCTTTCCCTCCAAAAACCTCTATTGTTTGCTATGTTTAACATTAACATTTATTAGCAATCAGCATAGAGTGAATCACATATCTGGTTTTATCTATTATATTATTGCTATTGAGCAATGATCCCTCCAAGAATCTGAAGACTATTTAAAACTAAAAAATAATATGCATTAGCAAAATAGGACTTTGGTTGCTTATAAGTGCCCCAGGAAAAGAGTGGAAAAAAAACATACAAGAGGATGGAAAGAAGTTCCTTTTTTTCTTGTCATAAGGAACAAGAATCTGTTGAATGCCATCTAAGCTTCCTGCAGTGACACATATATTTTCCTACTGGACCATGAGCAACTCGCTTAATTTTTGTGTCTTGGGCTAAAGAGTAGGGTAATGATACTTGACATCTTTGATAAATATTTACAGATTAACTAAGGAAAAATTACAGTTATTCTTGTTTCAGAGTCTCTTGTCTGGAGGTTGTCTGCTGGACTCTTAAGAACAATGATAATTTTTTTACAGTGGAGATGGATGTAATTCCAAAGTGGCTCTTTCGGAATAAAAACCTACTGCATTTGACAAGACAGAGCTAGACACACCTTAACTGTCTTATTGCTGAAAGGGCCAGCACCTCCTTTCATCTCATTGCTTACTTGGCTTGTCAGGGACTGACACTCTACCCAGCCCTGATCACATCCCATTTTCTTAAGCTCTGACAGCAGATGAACCTCAGAGCCTGGATTTTTGAGGAGCTTGCATGGTCCTTGAAAGGGAAGATGTGTCTCAGATTTTTGTTATTTTTCTGACAGAATTTAGAGGAGTGAATATAATTTTCTCTTCCTTTCCTGTAGGTATATGATATATGGTAGACTAGGAAGGGTCACTATATAATCTCTGTTAGAAGACGATAACTGACACAAGCTCACTGTATGGAAACATCACTTAAAATGTTAGAAGTGTAGTTTCTGACATCCCGGAGATACATGACTTGAGGTAAAAATAAAACTACACACAGTAGGTACAAATAAAATTTAGCTCTTTATTAAATAAGAATGCAGTACTTGGAACTGATTTTTTTAGGGCATGGCTTACAGGCTGTTTTCTAAGCCACCTACCATGTAGTGCTATGAATGTTACTACATTACCATGATGTATTCCTTCTCCATACATGTGTGATTTCTCAGCATCTTCGTGGACTCAACCAAAGTGTAAACTTCAATATATGTGCAAAGGTTTGCTGAGAGGGACTAAGTTTGTGAGAATAATAAATCAATGCTGTAAAAATAGTCAAAGCAACTGTTCATAATGATATTTAATCTCTTATAGTTTTATAAACCATATACTGTCTAACAGTTGGTTCCCTATGCTGGAAAATATACAGGCATCCTGTTTTCTAGAGTTGTCCAGTTTCCAGTGATAACTTCACACAATAGCTTCTTAAAAAGTGACTCTAAGAATTTTAGAACCATGAACAAACTGTCCTCTGCTTATTTATGTGAGCACATATAAATATTTTTACAGTTGCTCCAGGCCAGTGGAAGTGTGCCTTAATCAAGCTGTGTAGAGAAAAACAAGATATAAACACCTCAATCTAAGTCATTCTGTGTGAGTTGTCTAAGTAGTCTAAACCCTCTCTCTCATGCAAAGATCTTTAAAAAATACAATTTTTTTTTAAATTGGTACACATTTTTTTGCAAGCTTCCTGTACAATCAGTGACAGACTGGAGAGTCGATAACCGTAATACATAGCTGTAGACCTTGCAGGAATTCTTCTTTGAATTCAGATGTCACCATCATCAATCTTTGGTATTTTTGGAATGCTAAATTATGCAGAAGAGGAAAACAAAGGAGGCAAAAGAAGTTGTTTTTCTGGCCTAAAATCAATTATGTTAGGGAAAAAAAAAATAACTCTCTTCTGGTTTAAGTTAATGAGTTTTATGATAGAACTCCTGGCCCTGTCAGCGAATGTCCTCTGTATAATGTGTCACAAGCACAAAATTGGGATCCTGACTCTCACTTTGCCAGAGCTTTTTCCTACCACAGATATTTCACAAAGTCTTTGTAGATACACATCTCCGTTTCAGATAAGTTGTCTGAGCTGGTGCCAGGATGCAGGAGCTCATTACTATGAGGTGCCAGCTTCTGTGAAGCTGTGCAACTGCTGCTCACCCTCATTTTCAGTGAGAATCCATAGCATGGCACTTGGGAAGAGGTGAGAAGCACTTAAAGCCAGCCCCTGCTGAACTTCAGCACTGCTGATATCGTATTGGAACTGCAGACAGAGAGTCTGGATTATATTTTTTATTACTAGTTTCAAAAGGAGGCTTAATAATAGCTGAGTGAGAAATTCAAGGTTTGACACCCATTCATCAACTAATAATCTCACTTTTTACTGTTTTAATATAGTCTTTATTGAGTTCATTTTGATTTATAACAGTGGGAGCAAAGACGTTTCCACTTAAACCAGGAGTGCATTTCTTGTAATTCCTAAAAGCATTTCAGTTGCACACAAGTAAATACAATAAATGACTTCAAGACAATCCTTTTTCTTCAGCATAGATAGCAATATGATTTCAGGCCAGGAAAGAAATTTAATTTGAATAGTGCATTTGATCAACGTGACAGCAGCAGAGAGAAAAAGTAGTCTAAACCCTAAGTAATCTAAGCAGATTTTAATCAACATTAACTTAGATCCCTAGACTACCCTTCAGTCTAGTTTTACTCAAGTGTCTATTTTGAAATGTAACCTTAAAATTTAATACCTTAAAAACATTAAGGACATCTTTTTCTTTTATTGAATCAGAATCCAGGGTGTTATTTGTTTGGTGTATGGAAATAATGCCATATATCAGCTGGCTTCCAGCATTTTGAGGTTTCAAACTGCTTGGGACATACTATAGGCATTATTGCTTGGCTTCATAAGCTACAAATGCACCCATGTTTTAAAATATATAAAATTTTGCCTTGTCTATCCCTCAACCCACTTGTGTTCTCTTCATTAAAATGCATCTGTTTGAAAGAAATCAGACTATGTACTCTGCTGGAAGAGATGGCATTAGGGATGAGCCTAATGCCATCTAATGCCTGATGCTGTGTTTATCACATACTTTGTGTAGCAATAATTGTGATTAAGGACTGTGTGTCATTCTCTTTATGAACTGGAGTAACACTTATGAAGGGCAGCGCTGACACAATCAGTAACAGAACTGCTGATCACTGCAAAGTCCAACCTCAGCAGTCATGGGACATGATTCCCCTTCTGGGATCCTTCATGTGTGGCAGCCATGGCAGAGTGGAAGCACAAGCAGCAGGTCCAGCCCCGTTCTTTGCAAGCAGGAAAAGAAACATTTGTGGTGGTCTGTGGTGAGCAGGTTAAGCCTGTTGGCTTTCATTCTGATGTCTGTGCCGGCACATTTCCACCATACCCACTGTGTGGTCTCCCCTCATTCCCATTGCTCCTGTTCATTCACTTTGTACACTTTCCATTCAAACTTTAGCAACAACAAATAAAGACTCTAAGAGTTGACTCTGCTGTCCTGCTGGAGATGTGGACACAGAAAAACCACAGTTTGGAGCCAGATGTGGAGCACAGGACAGTAGATGTGGCAGTGGTATCTTCTTACAAGCCCCTACTCTTCCCAGTTTGATGACTGGAAAAGACCAGCATTTTTGAACCAGAGTTCCCCAAAGTTCCGTTATCCTGGTAGACCTGGCATTGCTAACAGGGCAGAGGATTTCAATAAGCTGAAAGGAGGAAAGTAAAGTTGTGACAAAGAAACACTTATAGATGATTTACACCACTGAAGATTTTTTTCTTAGTAGAGAAAGCCTTCAGGGTTGAAGTGGAAAAAGAGGGAGAAAAGCACAACAAAATTAGAGCTTTGGATTCAGGTGATCTATCAACCTCAAGGCTGTATTTTCTGAATTATTATTCTTCTCTTCCATTTTATTTTCTCCCTTTTCAAAATCTCACTCTAGTGTGTGTGTTCTTCCTGTGTTTTAATTCATGACAATAAGCCAAAATAGAGCAAGGTGATTGTAGACACTGCATCACCTGGAGTTTCTTCTTGCAGTTTGTCTCTTTTATTTTGTCAATCTCTGTGATTTGGAAAACACCAGTAATTTTATAAGTGCCATATTTGGCAGCATATTACACATCATAAGGAACTCATAACACAAGGAATAAATGTCTTCACAGGACATATAATCTCTTTCTGCAGAGTCTTTGGATTAGATCACTGATGCCTGCAAAAGTTTGGAAATGGGATGTGAACAGATGAGTTTCTTCCTTTTGAAATCATCATGCTGGAGTCAGATGACTTCAGATTTTACAGGATCCTGTTGAAAGCAGCCCAAATGGGAGAAAAGAGAGGGGGAGAGGCCAAATCTTTCTTCCAACCTCATCATGCAGTCTTATTCGAGTGTTTTAAGGAATAATTCCTTACAGTGCTTATCCAAAATAATGCGACTCTCCAAGATAATAGGTACTCTTCAGAAAACAGAGACCTAAAATAAGGATAGAGCCTTTTAGTGAGCAATTATGAGTTTTTCCATGACCCAGAACACCACACTGTACTTTTTATGTCTAGGTAAGCAGTTCTTCATTCATAGTAGAACTAGGGACAATAAATGAAAATTGTTTTCCAGTGATAACTGACATTGTCAGTTTTTAATTTCTTTAGCCTCATTGCCTTTTAGCATTTAGTTAAAACATTATACAAAAAATAGATGCAATTACCCAATAAGAATACAAATTAAAAGCAAGTCAAATTCATGAATACAAATGAAAAATTTTCCTCCCAGGTGAATGGGAGAGAAAGGAGCAGAATGGTCTAAGGAATCAGAGGAAGGAATGAACCATATTGATTTGATGAAGTCAGACATATCTGAAAGAATATATCTGAGTTCTTTGGTCAGGAGCCTGTACTAAAACCTTTCCTGTGTCGCAGCCAGCCATATACATACATAAAATGCAGTCTGCACACTGAATCTGCAGCTCCCCTCCTGGCATACACTGACAATATCTACTGCAACAACTTTCCCACTCAGTTTTCCCAGAGTGCTTTATCAAGCACTACTTTAACAAATCTGCTTAACACTTGAATCTCAGAGCCTGGCTTCTGCCTCATCAAGAATACTGATTCACAGCTCAGGACTTGCTTGAAACTCAGGGCTTTACCTCGCAGTCTCTGTTATTAAGGGGCTTAAATCACAGACATTGTGCAATGCCCATAATGATGGAGGTATATGAGAGCCAATTGTGTGAGAACAAATCTGACTCTCCACCTATCTTCCAATCAAATAAAAGGCTCATACTTCCAAATTTGCTCTTATAAATATAAAAGCAATAGTTATTGCTTGCCTAATCATTCATCTTCTAATTAATATTTTCTTTTTTACTCATTAAAGATGGAGCTTTTAAAAAAAGGCAAAAGTTGTACATGACTAAAATTACCTTTCCATACTCTTATGTCTTCTAATAACAAAGAGTACACCTACTGATGGCAGAAAAAGAGCTTGTTTTGAAGAGTGTATAATCCAAATGCCCTCCTCATTGGTTTGTTCTAGTATCAGTCAGTGGCATGGGAATTTGGGCAACCACATGTAAAAGTAGTCTAATATAAAATAGAGGAGGGATTCATTTCCTAGTTTAGTCAGAAAGCTCTCAGAATTCACTACATGAAATGGCCAGGAAAACTGGCTGAAAAATACAGCCTTGTTTCTTAGCCCAGAAGATATTGATCAGATGGACTAATTAGAGCACCATTTTCCTAGAATATGTGCAAAATGTGCGACTGGTGTGAGTGCATAATACAAGGTACAGTGCAGGAAGAAGCAGAGAATGCCTATGCACCTTTGTGTCAGTCTGGTATGGATAGACCATGTCCTTGGGGTTGCAGATTTTCAATTCTGTCATAACACACCTGCAAGCATGCCTGGCTGGGTGGATGTGTAGCTGTGTTGAGTAAAGGCAATGGCAACATAAAGCCTTTTCACACTTCTGCAACAAGAAACCTGCCAACAATGAAAAAGTTTTTATCAATTTCAAAATATGGTCAGACGCAGGGTTCCTAACATCAATCAAAATATCTTGATTCTTCCCAAATTCACCGAGAAACTAGAATTGTCTTATTTTCCTATGGGCAACTTGAACTTAGAATAAACTGGATTCTGTTAAAAATATTTTTGGAAATAGGTGTACTGGAAAGCAGATTTTTAGTTGGGTTTCTGGGAGAGAAGATAGATGGTACAACCATGTTTCAGGTCCCTGTTTGAAAACCAGAGAGAATTTCCCTGTGTTGCTTCATAAGAATGCTCTCAAGAGAAAAGTGGTGAGGCAAAATGTGACACATGATCAGATAAAAAGAAATCTCTGGCATTGCAAATGCTTCCTGTAAACACACTGAGTATTTCAAGTACATTTATCTGAGATGTACAATTCAGATATAAAATATGATGCATTTAAACAACACCATGAAAGACAGTGATATGTTTATGTTAATGTTACATCCTTGAAATGTCTCCCTTCTTATTACCAGCTTTACATTTAGATTACCTACATGTTCTCCTCCCTGCTCCTTGGTGAAATGCTAAATGATGCCACAAATTTAATAGTGAAGCCATATTTCCAGATTACTTTACCAAATGTTTAACTTGAATGAGTAACCTTGTTTGTATGGATGAAGAACAATTGCAATGTCCCTGCGTAGTGAATTTGCAGAAATCAGGACTATGATAATCCTATACATCTCAGCAGAGTTTTTAGAATAGGAGCCAGCTTTGCTTTTGTTACAAATGCCACACACTGGGATGTCAGAGAGACCCTGAGAATACAGACAAAATCAAAATATGTCAACACCAGTAAAACTCAGCTTCACCTATACAAGATCTGAGACAGACTTTTTTTGCCTTCTTGAAGAAGGCTGTAGGATTGTGCATCCTCACAGGCCCAGCAGCATCAGAGTAACTTTTGCTGCATGGCTTTCAGAGCTACAGCTATTTCAGTCACTTTCTTTTCCACTTCAGATGAGATACGGATCTGCACGACAATCCTGTGATAGAGATGTGGCAAATGTCGTATAATTAAATAATTTCTCAACTGATTGAATAGTCAGAAACTGATTTAAGTATGCCACATAATTTGGACAAGGAACAGGGGAGCCAGAAGACTTCTAGGGCAAGTGAGACCCACACACACCAGCTTTCCTCTGCTTGAACCTGTTAAGAAATCTAGAAGGAAGATGTTATTGTCCTATCTGTCAGGTCAAGATCACCAGCAGATCTTCCCCTTTCCACTTCCCCTGAGCTGACTTGGGATATGTCACAAGGCAGCAGCAGAGCAGCCTGGGCCAGTGACTCAAAGAGGACACAGCTGTCATATAAATAGTAGTAATACTGAGAGCAATGGCAACAAGGGTGTGGGTTTAACTGAAGGAGGATAAAAGCACGTGGTGGTGAAGCATTAGCAATGGCAGCAACTGCATTTGAACTTCAGCTCTTCAGTGGCAGTATGACAGAAGTGAATTTTATTCTTTTGTAACATTCAGGGTCCCGGGCTTCTCATCTGAAGTCCTCCAGAAATATTCTTATGTCAAAAAAGAAATAAATCCATTATATGTTATGTAATTAAAAAGGAAGTCATTGCTCATCTTCCCTTTCTCAGCTTCAAGATATACCATGTTTCCATTTCCCCTCAGCTGTGTTTGGGAACAGCTGCTTTGTATGCAGATTTTCAGCTGGATTTTTATGCACATGGCAGTATTGTTTGCTGGAGTGGCTGTGCCCCTGAGCTTCATTGTTTAGTATAAACCTTACCTAAAACTTTATCAGATAAATTATATGCTGTGTTCTGAAGGTGAAAAATGATCAAACTATCTCAAATTTAATATGATTATGTTTATTTTTCTATCAGTTAAGTAAAATATTTGATTAACACATGAAAGTTTTTGCTTCCATTACTGAAGCAAAGGGGACCATAACAATAGTCAGATAGTGAGAAAGTCCAACTGAGAGTCTTAGACTGAAAAAGTTAATATGTAAATGCCTTCCAAGATCTTATGTGCAAGCCTGTCAGAGAGATAAAAGTAGATACTAATGAGGAACTTATTTTTTTCTTTGCCCTTATTCTGGCAAGCCCAAAGAAAAGAGTATTATTACTGTAGTTGGATGAAAGCAACAATCTATGTCACAAAGAGAAGAGACCAGGTTTATTCTTGCATTCTGTCTATTTGGAGCACGATTTCTTCCTTGTATATAAATTATTCTTTTAAAGTGAATCTGTCATCCTCAGGCTTTTTGTGGCATCCTAATTATTGCTTTTCTGCTTTCTCTACCACACTATACAGCCATTGATTTATCAAATGCTTCACCATCTTTATCCAGAAGGACATAAATCTGAGGTAGTACAAAGAAAACGCAGTTTCCTCAGAGTATTATTTAAATATTAATCAAGCACACAACATACATACATTTTAACAGTTACACCCATATTATTGACTAATTATATGGTGCTGCTCATTGTTACATGAGCTGCCAGAAGCATTTTTCTTTATCCACCAAATACAGAAATCTGGTCCTTAGGAAATAAAGTATATTTCTTCTTTTAAGCACTACACCAGTAAATGTGTTGGCATGCGAAGTGTCACATAACCAAAGCAGCTTAGGGCTGTGTTTTCTTCCCATGACAAATGCCCTATGGCTGCATGCTCCCCTGGTAGAGCCCAATAGTGCTCATATTCACATGAGCTGGTCTCAGGACACTGTGGGTGCCATGGTTCTGCCTCGGTTTTTGAAGAACTTATTGGAGGAAAATGCTCTGTATTTATACACAACTTCCCATTTTACCATTGTAATTTATTTAACTAGGAGTTAAATGAGTTTATATTTGTTAAAATCTTTGTGACCCAAATGAGTAGCTGTGAGTGGTGCCACCTCCCTTATATAGAAGATTAATCTGAAGCATGGAGATGGAATGAAAGGTACAAAATCAAAAAATAGGAACAGAAAGTAAAATCAAGACTCAAGGGTGAATTTTTTTCTTAGTAAGATTATTTTCATATTATAACCCTATCCTTTTGTCTGAAAAAATAAAAGAAATTTTAAAAAATCAGAAAAAACTATCAACATTTATTACAGAAAATTCAAAGTAGAAGCTTCACTTCCTATATATGCATTAACAAAAGGTACTTATTCAGATTTTGAAACTTACTGTATTGTACTGAAATTTGCACCAAACAATCCTAAATTATTTTTCTGACATAATTTATTCCCTTCTACTTGAAGAGACAGAAAAGAGACTAATGTGAATTTGATTTTCACATATTGAAAATGAGACAATAATAATTTAAGATCTATCTGTTAAATTACCTCAACCAAAACTCCATCAACAATACAAATATATACAGCATTGTTATGAAAAAAAAATCTAGGAAATTTTCAGCAAAATAAATGGGTGAGAAAAAATATAGTTCAATATAATGCATAAACTTCTTTGGGATCTGACAAAGGCTTGCTAAGGATAAGCTTCACCTGAAGCTGTGTCTGGGTCAGGCACTGACAACAGAATTACTGTAGTGGGACTGAGGATGTTTTCTATATATTATTCACCCCACATTCTTCCCAACAACCCAAAATCCTTGTGCTTTGTTCTACCCCTGGATGTCTTCTGTTTCCTTAAATGTAGGCTATATGCTTCAGTATTTCATCGTTAATGCTAAGAATTTAAGAAAATTATGCTTAATTTTAAGGTTTCACTCCAGTTACTCATGCTCCATTCATATATGAGATTACTTATTTTCAGGTCTAAATTATTTTAATCAAGTAATAACTATAATGCCATATTGCACTGTGCCAGACTGCGATTTAATGTTTGATTTAGGTTCATGCAGAGGCCATATAGCTTAGTTCTGGTTTTGCAAGGTGGCTAAGAATGTCTGAACGGATGATTGTTTGCTACACATGCAGAAAAGATCAAATTCTATTACTGCTTTTGTAACTCATTAGGAATCACAAATAAACCACATGCTAACAAACTTTCTTTCTCTGTCTGCCTGAAGGAATCTTTGCTTTGTTTTACATAGTTGTGCCAAAGGCATTAAATTAAACATGCTGACATCTCTATCTTAGATGTTTCCTTCTGTTTTTTACAATTACTCTTTATTTGTCATTCCAGTAAAAATCAGCTGCCAGTAATATCAGGGGAACATCATTAACTCTGAGTTGGTTTTTGGGATATTGAGATGGCATATTCCACTTCTCTGGCTTTTTATCACAATGAATTATGGTATTAGTAATCAAAGCAAATGTAGTCTGGCTCATGGAGATCATTCTGGATCATTCTGGATCATCACTGTGGATGTCAAGAAATATGAATTTAAGAACAGACTTAGCCTTATGCTTTTCCATGATCACAGATATTTGCGTAAAGGCACAAAACTGTACAGGTTTTTATGTCTTCTGAACACTTTTACTGTGCCTTGGTTTACTTCATTTTCAAAGCCTCTGCAAAATGCTAGTCCTAACTGCTTATGGCAATGCAATTCAGAATTTTTCTGGCTTTTGAGGTACTATGAATGTCTCTGTAACCTTCCATTGGAATGTTTCTCGCTAGCTTTTTCTGACACCCTATTTTATTTCTGCATAGTTTCGATTTCCAGAATGATTTTCCAGCAGAGGGCAATCTTGTTCCTAGATAGATTCCTCATTTGTGAAGTTAACCCTCTGATAAACGGCCAGCCCCCCTGCATCTCAAAATGGGTATTAATCCAAAAGCAGGGACTGCCTTTTGGTTTTTTAAAATGTGTCATTGAATTAATAATTTTTCAGATGTTTCTGGAGCCCATTTGCTTACCTGATCAGAGAAAGTCTTAGAAACTGCACAAAATTATGTCAGCATGGACCTTGAGCTGTTGTTTTTCTACCTTCTTTTTTCAAGACCGTATTAACAATATCACAACTCTTGACTGATGTTGCTTTTAACAATCTTTACTGGGGGTAGATGTGCTACGTGCCTGGACTATCCTAGTTCTTACCTGTCCTCATAGATAGAAACACATTTTTAATTTCCTTTGTTTTATTTTAAACCCAGTACTTCTTATTTTTTCTTCTGTGGACATAAACACCACCCCCCTCCCCATTATTAGGTGAAGTGGGAGAATTACTCTCTATTGCTGCAGAAAAGAACCTTGCAGTAGCACAGGCTGAATAAAACATCCCTTTAGCAAGTTGTATCTGAATCCAGAGCTCTGCTATTTTTGGCAGCATAACTATCTCACTTATTTTATTAGTTCTTATGTCCTGCACAGTCTGCTTTTCTTTCAGCCTTTTTTCCCCTACAGATTCTGTTTTCCAGATTTCCCTATCCTTGCCTCTTCATTTTCTGGACATCACAACTACCTGGACCACCTTGTGCTGTAGCCTGTCACTCTCAGTCATCTCACAAGAGTCATGTGTGAAGTTTCTTGAAGTTTTGCCATGACTAAGATCACAGCTGGTTGATATTATGCAGCAGCTGATTCACCCACCCAACTGAATCATGGACTGCCCACAAATGATTAATGAGAGGCTGTTTTGCTAACATAATTAGTGGCAATTGGGAAGATAGTAATATCAACACTCTTCAGATACAGAGAAATTACTTTTTTGAACTCAGCATGACAACAGCAGCACAGGAGTTGGCTACTGAGACTAGCCCCAGCTTTAAAACTGTTTTCTTGGAGCTGGTAGAACCAGCATAAAAATAATGCTGGTTAAATATAAAACCAGCATAAAAATCACTTCAAGCTTTCTGTGGTGGGAAGAAGTGGTGGCTCTTTGGGCCCTGGGTACACTTCATTTCCAAACTCACTGCCTGGGATGCATGAGGAGTAGCTGTAGCCTGTCCAGCTTAGAAAAGTACATTTGCCATTGCTGAGGCATCCATTCAGGTCAGGTAGCTCAGGGTGCAGCTGCAGTGCCAGCTGCAGGTTGAGTTCTGGGGAGCAGGAGCCTGAGCCTGAGGCAAGAGCCCATGACCTGCTGACCCTTCGCATAACAAAGGGCCTTGGGGACCTGTGGCCCTGCCAGGGGTCTGGACACTCAGACACTCCCAGATTTTCCTGCCCTTAGACTGTGAGGGGATAAAAGCCCAGGGGTTCCTTTTCTGGGGTCCCTTCTTGGAGGCACCAGCTTGAGCTGTTAGTTATTTAGTTATTGCACCATGATTAAATTGTTTTAAGGATCTGGACATCTGAGACTCTTCTATGGGAAGCCTGGGGTTGAGCTAGTAAGGAAACCTGGTCTGACTGTGTGGGTGTTGGGGGGGTGTAGCTGCAAAAGGGCTTCTGTTTCAGCTCAGGTCATACAAGTGTGACTGCCAGAGTGGCTCNTCTGGGGTCCCTTCTTGGAGGCACCAGCTTGAGCTGTTAGTTATTTAGTTATTGCACCATGATTAAATTGTTTTAAGGATCTGGACATCTGAGACTCTTCTATGGGAAGCCTGGGGTTGAGCTAGTAAGGAAACCTGGTCTGACTGTGTGGGTGTTGGGGGGGTGTAGCTGCAAAAGGGCTTCTGTTTCAGCTCAGGTCATACAAGTGTGACTGCCAGAGTGGCTCCTGGATGGTCAAACAGTGAGGTTTCCTTAACATTATAGCTGTTAGGAAGTTTGTTCAAACTTATGGACCCTGGCTGCTCCTGTCTGGTTTTGCACAGAAGAGACTGTGTTATGATCATCTGCTAATGACTTAGCTGAACCTCTCTTGAAACCTGAGACACTGAGACACCTGTAAAATAGTGTCTGAACCATTATTACTATCAGGTTAATAGATTTGTAATTTGTAGGATGCAATTCATGCCTTGGTACGCTAGCTGGTGCTCTATACTAAGCTGTGCAATGTCTGCGTAAGGTATGAATTCCCATACTGGTTTGTATGCATTTTATGCCCACTTTTGTCACCGAGCTTTAATTTTGGAAAATATTATCTCGGCAAAAATAAGGCTGAGCTGACTTTTTCATGTTTGAGATCAAGCCTTCTACTAGTTCTCAAGGCTTTTCAGCTTTGGGTAAAGGCAAGCTGAAGTCGTTTGTGCAAATGTGTGCGCATGTAGGGAGAGGAATGCTTACTAACTTAAGTTTTGAGTAACTGACATATGACATCACATAAAGGATAGAGAGCTAGCAAAAATGTGAGAAGGAAAGAAATAAAATGGAAATAAATTTTGAAATCTAAAATTTCATTTGAAAATATAAAAATAACTCTCTTCCACTATATGTCACAGTGGTATGTTCTGATACTTCTCATTGCTAATACAGCTGAAGTCAATGAGCTTGTATGTTTTACATTCGAGCTTGCTGGAGTCCCCAAAGAATAAAATTTGCATGTCAGATGCACAATGTCTCATGCTCATTTGGGGCAGGTGGAAAAAAAGAAAAAAAGGCAAATTATTCTCAGATGTTTAAGTAAATGAACAGAATCTTGCTCTAATGTAGTACGAGTAAAATGTCTCTATAGAAAGCTGAGTTTAAATGCTGAACAATGCCATTCTTGGGTGACAAGCTACCTTACCCCTTCTAATAACTTCAAAATAAAACTTCTGTTGTGGTCTAGGAATGGCACTCCCCACTTTAGTGCCCCTACCACAAGACTCTCCCAAACCAAACTCCATTTGCTTGCTCTCCAGCACCTTCCCCTTCCAACTCTCTCTCCAGGAGCAGAGTTGAGAATTGAATGTACAAAATGGTGAAAATTGTGGGTTGAGATAAGAACAATTTACTGGAGACAGCATTGAGATAAGAAAACTAATAACACCAACAACAGTAATAAAAAAAGTATACAAAATGTGGGTGATTTACATGAAAGAAAAGCTTACTGACCAACTCTCCATGGCATGACCCAGAGACAATGAACCGACAGGTTCCCTACCCTGCCACCCTTTTTGTTCCACCTGAAACCACACCCTTCTTCCCGGAATTGAGAGTCCCTTTCTTCCCCCTATAAGGTGGCATAGAATAACAACCTAGACTTGCCCACACAGCTCCATGCTCTGCCCCCCCTGTAGCTATAGCAGAAAAATTAACTCTGTGCTGGCCAAAACTAAGACAACTGCTTAATTATTTCTCCTTGAATAAAACAAGAATGATACAATAACAATAACAACAAAAAAACATTTAACAGCTCCAAAACATGAAGATTTCAATATTTGAAATTCACCCACTAGAAATCAAATCAGATGTTGTAGGTATCATCTCAACCTGTGGGTGTTTTCTGACTTCTTGTGCTAAGCAATAAAATGAGCAGAACAGATGCTTGGAAAGCTGGCTGGTTCTTTATTGGCTTTATTAGCTACTATTGGCAAAGATGCAGTTCAAATTCATCATGTGTGCACAGCTTGACTCATATATGCTTTTTCATTTCTTTTTCCCTTGAATTCAGTACTTTCTCCTGCCTTCGTCCATCCCACCCTGGTTCTTGCCTGAGATGCCCTCATTGAAGCTGCTGCTTTACATGATCTTGAAAGGTGCTACTATCCTATCATGGCCAGTTGTAAAGTTTCCCAATATATATATTTGTGAGCATGGGGAAGGAAGACCCTGTGCCTACCTTAATTTTACACCTTGGGAAACTTACCATGAAAGTGTAGGAAATACACAAGTCCCAAGGATTTCCTGAGGTCAAGGAACAAAATCCTATTGCAGCTCATTGCAGCCAGAGCTGAGGGCAAGAGAGATTCCTTGGGAAAATGAATCCCCCATGCAAACGTGTTTTGAATTCAAAGGGATGTCTGAAGTAGTTTATACAAAGGAAAGGAAAATTAAACTGACAGAAGTGAGAGGTTGACCTACTATGTCTGCAAGCATTCTGCAAGCCTACGTGATAGAGGCGGGATATTCCATCACAAAAAGCAAATCTATTTCATGAAGATTTTGGGTATTTCAGGGACTGATGAGTCTAGGTAGGGATTGTGTTGCTATTTTTTGGTGAGGTATGCCCCAAAGTGAGGAAGAAGAGAACATAGTCCACTTCTGAGAAGACTTACAGATTGGTATGAGCTGCCTTTGGCTGACCTTGTTTCAGATGTCCAGGCCAGATGGGAAGAAATTGTTTCAGGGCCAAGTGCTAGGAAAAATATCTAATAATATTTACTAATAACATGTCTAAACTTCTCAGTGTGGATTCTGTAGAGCAATAAGCACTTGCTAGAGGTTATGAATTTGATAGGATATATGCTATCACTTCATATTTACAGTTCATGGAAAGTTATGACATCCTTAAAGAAAGCTTCCACAACCAAGAAAAAGTTTTGCACTGCAGTTGCAATAATCCCATGTAGAATTCCCTGTAGCACCATATTTCCCTAACACTGCATGCAGAAACTAGAGAGAAAAGAGAGACTTCAAAAGAAATTGCCTGATCTGGGTAGATGTTGGGCTGACAAACATGTGCTGACTTGATGTTCAGATCTACGGGTAACATTCAGAAGTTATGGGTGTTACTGTGGGTCCTGAAATGCCAGCCTTTCTTACGTGGTCATGTTGGAAGTCCTGCAGATAGAAAGGTAAAGTGGCTAAGATATCCAGTGGCTTTTTTAATTTAGCATTTCATTTCTGGCTTTGTACCTCAAAGTCTGTCCTGCATTGTTGATAAAAACCTTTGTCCTTTACCTTAGCTGGTGTTAGAGTGGAGAATTGACCGAGGTGAGGTACCAAATCTTGTTGGTTATGGCATAATCAAATAAAACAGACAGTGTGAGCAGCCTGAGAAACACATAGATCAAAACATATTTAGGGGCCTGGCACCTGGGTAGTTGTTATTAGCAGAATCCCTAACTTATCCCCAGCTCTTTCTTTTTACTCTTTTTCTTAAAAGCAGAGGACAGAATGACGTGCACCGCTCTCAGGAAACCATAAGATATTACAGTGGCCCCTTGGGAGACACTTTGTGTCAGTATCACTGACTCCCTGGAAGGCTAGTTCTACTCTGGCACTGCCCAGATTAAGGAAGAGAAAAACAATTCAGTGAAGGCCAGTTGTTCCCCTCAAAATCCCAGGTGCAGGAAGTCCCACTCTGCCTTTGATCTTTTTCTCTGTTTTATAATATTTTCTCTGATGTACCTCAGGGCTCTGATTACTGGACATTCTAAAAAGGAAATCAATGGGCATAGATTTACAATTCTATAATGTAAGTTTTTAGAACTGGATTACATCTCTGTGAAATTCATCCTCTTCAGGGAGTAAGCAAAGAGCAAGTTTGGCCCATTAGTGTGACCCTTCCAACTGAAGTCAGTGAGATTTTGGGAAGAGAAAAAATGAAATGTCTGTAAGCAATGGGTCTAGTGATATTTCTGTAATAAGAACCAAGGGGATTAAATGTAGGTCCAAATGGAAAAGAGAGCATTCAGAGTCCTATATGGCAACTGAAATAGTGTAAACCCAGCTGAGTTTCATTAGGGATTAATCTGACCCTCTGTTTTTACATCATATATGGAGATAGAAAAATAAAAGAACAAGTTAAATAAAATGATGCCATTATCCAAAGGGACAATTGTCTATGCTGTACCTCAAGCACAGGAGAACACCACATGGGAAGGACTGAAGAGCTGCATTCAATACTTTTGTCAATTCCCTCATCTGCTTTTAACAGTGTTAAACTCTGGTTAGATTGTGCAGGTGGTGAAAATTATGGCTCAAGGGATGCAGGGACAAATCCTCACCATGGTGCTTGGCAAACTCAGAGCCAGGTACGCTTGGGCTGCTTGCTGTGCTTTTGCTTACGCTCGAGGCTGCTGAGCCCTGTGGAGATCCCCTTTGCCAGCTGAGACCCCAAAGAGTTGCAGGGCTATCGGACGGCAGCACAGAGCCCTATGCCTGGGGGATTCCTTGGCAGCCTCAAATATAATAACCTAACTAGAATCTTAGCCAAAATGCAGAAGAAATGAGCACAAGAAAGGATTAGTTCTTGCTCCACTTTCCCATAGCCATGCAGGGACAGCAGTAGGGGTACTCAGGGTGCAACTCTAGTGCATGGGAAGTGCTGTCTTCAGGACTGCCCCCGGGATTTATTCAACTGGAGGTCATCAAGTCCTGGCTCTCCCTTCCCACCTTTGGGAGTATGAGTAGGAACTTGCAGTACCAGAATGTATCAAATCTATTAAAATGGCATAACAAGCTATTCCTGACCAAAAGGGGCACAATAAGTCCTGCTGTGTCTCTAAAGATGTTTTATAAAGGGCAGAATCACACTGAGTTTGTGAGAAGAAGGCAGCTTATAGTGATCTGATCTGAAGCAAAGGGTTGCAGTGCAGGATGCTGCCTGTGGGCTCTTGCAGAAAGCAGCCCGGGCAGTCATCCTTTGTCTTTAGTGTGCCCAGTCAAAAGTTTTTGAGTTGCAGAAATGAGGGCTTAAAGCAAAATTGTCTTTTAGGGTCAAGTTTGATCCATCCATGAATGAAAGGGCAACAAAGTGTTCCTCAGCGGGAGCAGTCCCCTGCAACAATATCCAATGCATTATCCTTGCCAGTCTTTATTTGAAAAGGATAATGTTATAAGCCCACCTGAAAGCAGAGGTTACAAGCCAGGAACAGTAGGATTTTGTAGCCTTCCGAGTATGAATCATATCACTAGCAGTTTTTCCTTGAAGGGAGAAAAGTAGGAAAGTAGATAAGGAAGATAATAATGACTACTTCTTAATGTGCAATTAACCAATAATTCATTTACATTTCTCCTGTTAGAAACAAAGCTAATGTTTCTTTCCCCACTCCTGCAGTGACCTGTCCTAAGTTTAAGGCTGACTTCAACAAAAGAATCTGTTCCTGGGTGCCAATACTGGCTGCCTCTGTCTGCAAGTCAGTGCTGCTGGCCCTGTCTGGCACCTCTCCTCTCCCTCCATGGTGGGCTGGCTGCTCTCCGTAGCCATTGCTTGGGCCACTCACTCTCCTTGCATCTTCAGCACCTGCTTTGGCCATGTTCCACAACTCAGATTCACTGTCATTATTTTGGGGTTTGGGAATGACTGTTTGTACAGCACCATAAATTCAGGGGAAACCTTTTAATGGCTGCTAGAAAATTCTAAGCCTAGTCTCCTCTTGTCTTTTTTGGGCTCTAATGTCTTCATCCTGGTCCTGGAGTTACTATCTCCTGTCATGGTGATCAGCCAGGCACAGCACTCTGGTCTGCTCTTCAGTATGCTCTAGGAGTTACCTTTCTCTATCTAATGAATACACTTTTGTTTTTTCACAAAGATGCTTCACAAACGTAATAGAACACTACAGACAGAACAAGCATGTTTCAAGGTGTCCCATGGATATTTTTTGCTTATTCCCTTTGCTTCACCAGTTGTCAACATAGCGTTCCTTCTTCTTTTAGATCCAAGTCCTTCTTGAATTTTGAGAAACTCTACAAAGGCTTTTCATTAATTTCAGGCCTTATCCAAGATTACAAGTATATCTCTGACCTTTTTACAACAGCAATAATGCTGGTGCTTGGTTGCAAACTGAGTGAAGTTTTCTGAAGTAACTGTCCTCTTCTTAGAAATATACAAGGAAAAAATCACATCTCTCCATCCTGTGAAACCATGTGGGAGGGAAAACAATCCTAGCCATGGGTTTTGTTTTTCTGTTTTTTTCTTTTCAGATCTTATAATCCTTGAAAACCTTTCTAAAAGAGGTAAAAATTTACTTAATGGCAGATTAACACATTTATAATTGGGCATTGGGGATAGGAAATATTCAAGAGACTTAGTATTACAAATGGATATCTCTGACCATAATAATTTAGGATGTAGTCATTTACATTAATTACTATGAGGATTTAAACTGTCTGTTACTCAGCAGTAAAAGGCTGGGAAGTGGTCTCATGTTGTAATAAATACAGGGCTTACTCCACTAAGAACGTGGCAGAAGGTACATCACTGTTTTAATAGGTGAGTTTGCAAACACATACACACAGAACATAAAGGTCTATAACCAGGAGGACAAGTCTGCATAAATCCACACTTCCTATTGCCACCAAAGGAAATACTTGTCAGTTTTATAACACTTGGAGATGGTGGGTTGCTGATTCTGGGAAAGGCTAAAGATTCTCCTTGCCTTGGTACAGAAACTGATATTAAATACAAGTTATTTTTCTGGATGTTGTTGAATTATGGAAATTAAGCAAGAAAAAAACAAACCAAACAAAAACCACACAAACAAAACTCCATGAAACACCGAAATGCTGTATAGCAAGGGCACTCTGAACTGCCATGTTTGTGTTGTGAAGTTTACGTGTTGCATACAAAGAACTTAGGGTTCATCTTGTACGGAGGCAGCTGTTTAAAATTAATTTTCTCGTAGGAATATCCTTCAGTTAATGAAGTAACTTTGACATTAATTTTTGCTGTATTTCAGAGCAGATAACAATAGCCTTCACAGTGTCCATGGTGATTGGACTGGTGATTGGAGGGATCATCTGGGCATTTTTCACCTGCTTGTCCCGTCGCAGAGCTAGTGCCCACATTTCCCAGGGGAGCCCCTCAGCCTTCAGCCGTAGGTCCAGACCTTCCTCCCATGGCCACGCTGCCAGCAGGACTGGATTTTACCGCAACAGCAGCTGCGAGCGTCGGAGCAACCTCAGCCTGGCCAGCCTCACCTTCCAGCGGCAAGCCTCCTTGGAGCAGGCCAACTCTTTCCCCCGGAAGTCAAGCTTCCGTGCCTCCACCTTCCACCCTTTCCTGCAGTGCCCTCCCCTCCCTGTGGAGACGAACAGTCAGCTGATCACCCTCACTCCCACAAACACCACCACAACCCTTGTGGGGAGTACCACCAACAGCTTGAGTCGGCCTGAATTCCACTGGTCCAACAACAACCTCCGCATCTGCCACTCCACACAAACCCCACCTCCCGCCTATGAAACCATCATAAAAGCTTTCCCAGAATCCTGAGCTATCTCCTTGCTGCAAACACACATGTGAATTTTAGGAAGAACCTCAACTATCTCAACAATTTTCTGTGCATGATGAAGATCTCCAAGAAGTCTCTGGCTGCAGCTGTGGAGGGGACACACTTTGCCAAGAGGCGGGTAGCAGTGATTTTGTGGAGTACAACATCCCACTGTCTGAGAGATCACTTGCCTTTGCAGTGCTGGCTTTTATTTACTACTCTGCTGTATGCTTGCCTATTTATAGTGTTGTACCTTTAGTTGCAGCCATTGTCTCTTTATTTTAGAGGGAAAAATGCTGCCACATAAAAACGAAATCATTTCTTGAAGAAACAGATAATGCTAAGGATTACTGATATACACAGCACATCAATGCAAATTTCACTATTCCTTTTTTTTTTTTTTGAAGAAGAAGTTCAGATTTTCAGAGAGCACCTCCCATTACCCACCTACTTGTTATAACTGCAGAACCACTTTTGTCTGAGGATCCTTAGATGCAGACCTCATAGAGGATGCAGTCCTGGCTGCTATAGACATCCTGTTCTGTTGATTGCAAATGATCTGAAAAGACTCCATATTAGGGATGCTTGTTTAAAATTCCCAACAGTGTGGGAAAAAATTGTGAAGTATATGCAGCTTCATGCAGAAAGAAGTTTTGAACAACATACTAAATGCATGATAACAATTATAAAGAATTTTCTGTCTGCAGACAGCAGAACAGGTAGTTACATTTTAATACCCAGTGAGGCTCTATGGGCAGAACTCCTCACGTTTCATTTTTCTAGTTCTGGTTAACCAGATAAGCAGTATGAATGACAACTATTTTTTAATTAAGTTTCCTGATTTCCTATGGGATTACTAATTTCCTTATTTCAAATTGTTTTTTCTGAAGTTGTACCAATGTGTAATTCTTTCTGGCAAATTATTCACTGAAGTCTTGTCTTTCACTAAAACAAGATTTCAGACATCTATGCCTGAATACTGGGATTGTATAATGAATTGGGATATAAAGATAAAGATGAAGTATTTAGCTGAGGCTTACATATATTCTTGATTTTATATGTGTATCATGTCAAGCTAACCCCTGGCTTAGTAGAGACTAATTGCACTGATGTGACAGAATGCTCAGGATTTGGAAATTACAAAGGCAAACGGGATCCAAATTAAGTCTTACTGTATCCGTTTTCTGTTAAACATTTCATGTTCAAATTAAGGGTAAAGAATTTCCACAAGTAGAGGAACTGTCCTACTCCACACTTGCAAATAAGCCTGTTGTTTCCAAAAGGCCTGAGCAATACCAGCCTCAGGACTCCTGATTCTGAGGGGCCTTCTGTAGGGACAACAAGTTCTCGTCTATCTTCTGGGGGGGACAGAGATTCAGCAGCTTCTGAGAATGGGCAAAATGCTTAACATCTTCCAGGCTGTCCAAGCTTTTGGACACTGGCAGCATGTATCCCTTTGCTGAGCTCAACATCCCTCAGGAAGCACTGGCATTGACCTCAGAACTGCAATAGTCCAGCCCAATATCCACCCATTTGCAAATAATGCTACAAACATTGAGCTTACAAGCAATACTTACTGTAAACAACAAGTATTCCTTATTGTAAAGGCAAATTATTTTGCATGTATTAACTGACTGGCTTTCATTGTTTTAGTGTGCAGCACATCTGGAGAGATGTATGCCATTGCTAAAAGAACAACCATTTAAAGAGTTTACAGAGCATTTCACTGCAGACACTGTGGGTTCTAGCAGACCCAGAACTTGCTGATAAGACTGTAAACACTGCATTTGGCTGATCACAGGCTACAGACTTAAAATAATAGTCCTCTGAAGAAAGAAAGGAAGTTGTGTTATTTCATTCATTAATAATTTTTTTTTCATTTAGAATTTTCTGAGTCTAGTGAATTTCATTGCATGCAAAAATATGTTCAAAGTGGTTTTGCTACAGAATAGGTGATGCAGCCTATTCTAACCTGCCTATGAAAAGTAGAATTCAAGCTTGCTCCCTTTGTTTAGTGGGTTTGATGGACTGTGGAAGAGACAACTTAGCCTACCAGCTGTGCACCCAGCTGGCCAAAACTGCTTGTTCCTTGAGAGTGAATTAGATGAATAAATTTTTACTTCTGGATTGTAAGTGCACATTACATTACAGTAGAACTTTCCACAGCGTAATTACTACACAATTATTACTCATATTGCACTGTATTTAGTAAACAATGTAAAGAGGGAAGCTTAAATTTACTGCATTTTTTTTTCCTCCTGAAATCTGTATTGGATATCAAAACATTTCTTATGTGCCCTGGATTAGGGCAACTAAAACCACAGATCTTTGGTGCATAACCAGTATGACTGTCAGATGCTGAAAACTTGTTTTCACAACATCTGAAATAAATGTTTTGCAAGCATTTGGGAAGCTTCAGAATGTGGAATAAAGTTAGATGCTGTAACCTCAAGCTCATGTTTTTTCTTAATGATAAACATATTGACTTGCATAAAAGATCTTTTAAAGGGAAGAGTATTATCTTTAATTATGCACGCTGATACAGTTACAAGAGTGAATGAGGACTTGCTCCTTCCTTTGCTTCTGTGGGGAAACATCCCAAACTGAAGGTGCTATTTGAAGTCAGATTTGGAATTTGCCATAGGAGAGCACCTTCAAGGTTTACAAGTGGGAAGATCTCTCACAAATAACAGTGCTTACAGGTATTAAGGCCACTGGTTTATAAATACTTCAGCTTCAATTCACATTGTGTTTGAGCAAATACTTGCTTTAAGCAAAAGGGCAATCACTATTAGGTCCATGCTTAAATGGACTCATGCACATTTTACTGCATTAGGACCAAACCACACTGCACAGGATCAACCCCCAAACCAAATTCTGAGATTCAGGAATCACTGTGTGATCGATACGCAAAAAGATTACACTTGCTTAATGAAATCCTCTTTTATTTCAATTTAGAATACTAGAAAGAAGAGCTGAATTTAAAAAATGTGCTACTGCAGAATTCAAGATTTCAGAGCATTTACAAGCATGAATTAAACTTGACAATAATTTTGTAGGTAATACAATTAAAATGGTGCTCCCAGAATCACACAGCAACTGACAGGCAGAACTTTGATCAACATCCAGATATCCTCACACCTTGTTCTGAGTAAGTAGAGCTACTTCTCCTTTTAGAAAGAGAAACACTATCCTATTATTATCCATGTCCACAAAAAGAGTCACTCCAGTTATGGGTTCACATAGAAGGTGAAACTTGACAGCTCTTTGTCTGAGAGTATTTATGTTCCATCCTATTTAGAAAAGTAGCTCATGCTATATTCCTTGACCTTTCCCTACTGAAGAACTGCTGATCACCTCTTCAGACAGTTACTGATTACCACACTGTAACACCCTGAACATGTAGTATTTTTGCCAAATCACATTTTTAAAGTTCACTTGCAATTTATCATGAAGTTTTTGAATCATCTCAACATCCATTCTTAAGTGTAAACTGAAAACTATGCTTACTGGAAATATCCTCTCAGAGATGAAATGACACATGCCAGATCCCTGACCTATAAGCATTTGATAAAATTAGGTGATGTCTATGATGCAGTACAGCTTCTGGAACAAAAAAGAAAAAAAAAACAAAAAAACACGAAAAAAACCACGAAAAGAACCCAAACTAAATAATTGGAAATTTACCTCTGCCAAGTCCAGAGCAGACTAAAGAAAATGGCACTGATACAACTTCAAAATTCTGAGAACAGTATTTTAGAAAGTAAACTTACAAAGTTTAAAACTTAAACCATAGCAGGAGCAGCAGCAACACCATTGACTCCACTAAGGATCTCTGGCCTCACTGTGCCAGGTGGGGTCTGTGCATTATTCTGTGCTTTTTCCCCCAAACAGTTTGCAGGTTAAGGAAGCAGCTTATGAGGGGTCTGCTTTACTTGTCTTGTTTCTGCTTTTAACTTCTGTGGAAGCTTTTGGCTTCCATCAGATTTCTGACGACACTAATGCATGACTGTGGCAACGCCTGATGGGCATGGACTGGATTGAGGAGCTATTTCAGTGAACATGTTTCCTGTCTGCTTTCCCAGAGACATTCTGCATCAGAGACATGTTTTCATCTATTTAGCAGCAGAATCAAGTGATTGTGTGCTGAGGGCTGTGAAGGAGCAGTTGCCCTATTTTAGAGCAAGGAGGTCTTTTAAACAAGAGTAGCTTAATCATGAAAGGGATTACGCATAGTGATGGGACTGAGATAGCAGGAAATTGGATTTGCTGATTTAGGACATAACTGTCTGATGTGCCTATGACTAGGAACAGTAGGGAAAGGCACTGGAATGCAAAATTATTCCTGTCTAGCTCCTGCTGGACCTGCATCCATATCAATCCACTTTATAGCAGCATGTCGATGTGTACAAAGGAAGGATGCTGCTGCTCTCTTGCTCCAACTTAAGAAGAGCACAAATCACAGCTGGAGTGACATGCATTTCTTCGACATGTATGGAGAAGTTGCTGATGATTAATTGCACACTGAAATGGGATGAATCTCCTAGACTGACCAGTCTAGGGCTTGAGCACATGGAGAGGCAAGGAGGAGTCCTATTTTCTCTTCATGCTCTGTTCCTGTACTGTATATCCTGGTGATCTTTTAAAGTTGTTGCTGTTTTAGGTTTTGTTTTTTTTTTTAATAAGAGGGAAGAATTCCCTTTAAACCTTTTCTAGACACATTGTAGATTTTTTTTTTGTCTCCTTTAGTGCTTCTCCATTTAGTTACATAGTAAGCTCTCTCTGTGCTCAGTGTGGTGATACAAATACACAAATCTTCACTCTATCCCATTCTTTTGTTGTTCTGCCAGAGTGTTCTTATACAGAAAATCACTTTGAGGAATTGATTGGTTTGTGTGTGATAAGCTCTCTAGCACTAGTTTGCCAGCATCAAAGCACTGAACCTTTTTTTCCTCTTTTTTTTTTTCTTTTCTCTAATCTCTTGGGCAAATGTCATGGAAAGATACAGACACCTTTTTGTCAGTACTAAGTGACAGACATCACTTAGCAAAACTTTGAATTGCCTTGCAAAATTCTCATAGCTCCACAATGCACTAATTCATGATGCAGATATTTTGGATCATTTTGGGCAATATAAAACTCACTTCTATAAAAATTCCTGCATGCACAACAACGTATTTTTTGCGTACTTGTATATACACCAAATTAAATCTTTCAAAGCTTCTAAATGCTTCTAGGCATTGAATCACTTCTGACATGGAAATTGAACATTAAATATGTTCCCACATCATGCAATCATGTTTGAAATGTATTAGCTTTAAAAAAAAATTAACTGAGACACCAAAGTTAAGCATTTTCAATTTTTTCTCTCTTTCACCAATACAGGGAACCTGCTCTAGGCCAGACATATTCCCAATAAAACCAAAAATATATATGAGAGAAATAAGAACTGTGAAAGCTCAGTGTAGCTTGACAGGATTCAACTAATCCAAATGCATTGGAGAATGGCAGATTTTACCATGACTCTGCAAAAAAAGTGAAGTGTGTGTTTAATGCCTGACAATGTTCCTGAAAGATGCCTGAAATGGTCTTTCCTGATCATTCCCTAGTATATAACAAAGCATACGCATCTGCATGCCTTGTCACAGACATTTTATAGGTACTGAAGGCTAGATGTCATCACATACCTTTAAGTGCATTTTCTCAATTCACAGAAGTATAAATAGATGTTCCTGCTCCATTCAAAGCACCTGTAAGACATTAAATGGCTAGGTGATTTAAAAGCTGCTTCCAGTGCTGGGCATTACAAAGATTTTAAAATAAACCAAGAATGGTTCAGGAAATCTTGTTGTGCTTGATGCTGCACTCAAAATCTGAGTCATTAGTGATCAACGAGTTTCAAGGCTGTTTACTTAACAGTACAACAGAACAGTTGTGCTGCTTTTGACTGGGGTACCCAGTTAATTGTCTTCACAGTGCTAGTAGGGCGCTATTTCTTCGATTTGTGCTGAACACAGGGTTGATAATATAGGGATGTTTTTGTTGTTGTTGAGCAGGGCTTACACAGAGCCAAAGCCTTTTCTGCTTTCATACTGCCACACTGGTGAGGAAGTTGGGGGTGCATGGGAGGTTGGGAGGAGACACAGCTGGGACATGTGACCCCAACTGACCAAAGGGATAGTCCAGACCATATGGCATCATGCTCAATATATAAGTGGGAGGAAGAAAGAGGAAAGGGGGATATTTGGAGTGATGGATTTTGTCTTCCCAAGTAATCACTGCACATGATGGGGCCCTGCTCTCCTGGAGATGGCTGAACACCTGCCTGCCCATTGGAAGCAGTGGATTAATTCCCTGTTTCGCTCCGCTTGTGTGTGCAGTTTCTGCTTTTCCTAATAAACTGTTTTTATCTCAAGCCTTGAGTTTTCCACCTTTTACCCTTCAGATTTTCTCCCTGATACTGCTGCTGGGGGAATGAGTGAGGGGCTGAGTGGGGCTTGGTTCCTGGCTGGGTTAAACCACAACAGTGAATCAAAAGAAAATAAGAAAGATACTGTATTATATTACTGTACTTAAGGGGTAAATTTGCAAATGGGGTATGCTAGACACACAACTGAGGGCCTTGCTACTCAAGTCCAATCCAGCAAAAACACTTGTTCACAATCCACCCTCAATCTTCCAAATGATATGGCTGACTGCTGGTAACTTAAACTATATTGCTGTATTATTGACTGCAGTGAGATTACTCATATATTTAATAGCCCTGTTGAATCAGAATATAATTTCATAAAGCACATCATTCCAGTTTAAGAACTAGTTTAATACCAATTTAAAAACAGAATTTTTATCTGTAAAATGATTTCTCTTTCTTGGAAGTTTCTTCCCTGTGAAAACACATGACTACTCTGCTCATCTCACCTGGCCACTTGCTCTTTGAGCATGTAAAAAGTTCTGTAGGGATAGACGGGTGATCCTTACATCCTTATGCAGACATAAGGGGATGACATGAAAGTCATGGTGAATCACTGCTTGGCCATTCCTTTCTATTATTTAATGTGAGAGCAGGGTTAAGAACTTCTGAATTACAGCTTTGTTTGAGTCTTGGCAGTTCTGTTGTTCAACAGAGGTGTTCTTTGTATTATCTCATCTCTGGATGATGTGCCTATGAAATAGGATGACAGCAAGAAAGACTAAGGAGAAGTTTTTCTAGAGTCTCACTCTGGTAAAGATAACTTCTGAAGGGGCATTTTAGAGGTGGGTTTGGAAAGAAGAAAAGCAGAGCAAAAACAGTTCTAGCATCAGACAGCCAGTGTCTCATCTGACTGTTGAGGCAAATATTACAACAATCATGCTTGTAATCAAGACGGTCTGAAGACAAACTGTCCCCAGCAGACGGTCTCTTAGAGGCTTGTGAAAAGATTGTTATATTTACTGCCTCTACACAGCATGAGGGATAGAAAAAATGCATTATTCTGATAGAGCCTGAGAGATGGCACTTTGGGTTCAGCTTTGTCTGGAGTTTTCTGGAGGACAAGGCAAAAACGGCTCTGGAATTTTTTTAATGACTCCAGTTTCTGGCTTATTTTCATGCTCTTAAATTTGTACATGACATCAATTTCTGAGTGACCCTGTAACTTTTTAACTATTAGGACAATTGTGTTTGGGTATCTTTTGCATAAATTCTGCATGAAGAATTGTATGTAACCTTATTAGTATGCACAGTTATTTACTGGGCAGTGCACATAGTAGGTAGCTAAAATATTACTATACTGCACATTAATACACTCTTCAGCTTGTGAACTGACAATCAGTAAATTTTTCCTAGCCAGCCAGTTGTAGTCAAGCTGGGAGATGCAGCCCTTGTTTCTGCTTGGGAGAAGCTGATCCTTGACCTTGTGCAGTCACAGACACCTGAACCACAAGTTGTGCTGAGGATGAGCCTTCTGAGCCATAAAACTCTGGACGGAGCAATGTTCATACGGGAATAAAGACCATGACAGGACTTGGATTCAGCTTCAGTTTATACCACCATTTGTCTTAAACAGCAAGCTATACTATTCAAAATATTTGTTTCAAGATCTGAGAGAAGGGTAAACCTCCTTGAGCCAGTTGTTTTGTTACTGCTTCACTCTGAAGGTCTTTGAACGCAGTGTTCAAAATTACAACAGTTACTGAGTAATGTCAATAGACAAAAGAAGTCCTCTTTGGATAATCTTCTAACCATTCTGAAAGATCCTCCCCCCTCTTTCCAGGCTGAAGCTACTAGAAGCACCATGACAACATCTCTTAAAATAAACCAGGAAGAATACCTGCAACAGATGACACTTTCCTGTCCTTTTCACACCTAGTATTGTGTGTGTATGACATAATTTTCTATTGTGACATCGTGTTATTTCACATCTACAGAAGATTTTTCTATTAAACCAGATAATACCTCCGGTCACACAAAAAATGAACTGTGGCTTGGACGGCTGGAAGTATAATGCAGAATTATCTACTACATGAAATAATATTCGAAAATCCTGTGGTTACATGCTGGAAAAGGGTTACACAGTTATTTTTACTATGCAGCTATTGATGTAACCACATGACTGACATGGAGTCAACAGGAGCAGGATTCAAATCTATATTAATAATTTATTAATTCATACTTTGGTACAATTTGAGCAGAAAGTTTAGCAAATTTCAAGGTGCTAAGGTCCATGGCTTAAGTCCAACAATTAGCAACATTTTAATATTGATATTCAATAGTGCTGATTCTGGTGCTGAATGTTCCACTCGTTACTGCAGAAATCACTTTAATTCATTTGTCAACAATGCAAACAAAGTGCAGAATATAATGGCACACATACAGGATGACAGCACACATGATGGCTATCAAATGTGTTGCTGTGCTTATTAAAGTCTTTTATCTTTGTGGTAATTTTCATTTCCCAAAATCTCATAGAAATGTACTAGTATTGGATCTATTCATATGTACTTAATAAGGGGGAATATATTGACTGTGGTGCTATGTTCACTGGAACACCCTTAATGCTTTATGTAAGATGGAAAGGGTAATGAGCCATTGATGTATTGGCCAAGAAGCCAATTAAACAAGATGTAGGAGTTATTGTTTGTTCTGGTGACCTGTGGAGTTGAGCTAAATGACAAAGTTGGAACTCCATCTCTTTTGTCCACGAACACTACAGAAATTCCTTCATGACTAATATCGAAAACAGTCAAGTTCAAATTATGTAATTTATTAAGGATGATAAACTACCAGGTTGATACTTTCTTCTATACGGCTTCTTCACAGCAACTAAATGTGAATAGAGATTTTCACAGCCATAAAAATGTACATTAGGCTTAGAGTAGTGCTAAGAGACAGCACGTTACACCCTGCCCTTTATACACATGGACAGTTTTAGAAAACCTCTCTCAGCTCTTTTTCCATGAAGACAATAGTGGTAATTGCTTGAGACTGAAGCATTTTTAGCTTGTTTCTGCTCTAGCTTTTAGATGGTTTCTTTTTTCAGCTTCGTAAATAAAGAACTTGTGATGATTAGGTCAGTTCAAGGGATAAAGTTATCCTGGCATAATTAGCATCTTAAGATGAGCCTTCCAGCCCAACTGACGTGGGTTTTTTATATCCTGAGCTGGTATGTCTGCTCTCACAAGCTTCCAGACAGTGCAATAGTAGCAGTATTCACTGGGGAAGACAAAAAGAATTTGGCCACAGTCTAGAACCGGCATCTTGTACTCTACAAAGGGAAAAGAATCTATGCAAAACTGGGGAAGTATACCAGTGTTTCAGCACAGATGTTACAACTACAACCCATGAAAGATTCCTATCATATGGTTATGAAAGTGTAAATGGACTCAACTCTGCCATACTTCATGGGATTTTTTTGCAGTGTAGGAATTAGGTAAGGAGGCAAAGAAACTTTTAACAGCTTGCCTGCATCTGCAGATGTGTTCCTGATCATTAGCATCATTAGTTTCCCAAGGAAGCTTGGATTTCCCAAGCTCCTGATAAACTTGCAAACTCCGTAAGGTGAGTGTCAACAGTGAATCACGGTGAGATAAGGCACCCTAGGCAGGTTTGCTCTCAGACTTCTAAATTTTGAACTCCACTATGGCACTGTTTATGGGTTTTACTTTTAACAGATAATCCAAATGGATTTTTGAGTTTATTTCTATTCTGCATTCCTTTTGTGCAGGTAGAGGCAAAAGGACTTCTATAATGCATCATATAGTACAGGTGACAGACCTGAGAGTATGGGGAAAATGTAGGGACATGGGTTTGAAAGATTGTCCTTAGTATCTGTTTAGATAATTAGATATTAGTTTAGAGATATTTACACATGTATGAACATAATGAAAAATAAAGTAATTTTGCAGAGATTTACCATAGAAAATCTGGTGTTTTATATACAAAACCATGAAGCAAAGAGCTGGGTAAAAATGAATGGGAAGTTCAGTCTGAATGTTATGACATCTAAAAGACATATTCTTGACATATACAGAGGTTATTTTAGATTTGCAGAGAAGAGGATTGGGCTGGAGGAACTGCAGGAGGAGGGAAAAATTCCTGGTGATGAAAGAAGGTATCATCTGATCCCGTGCTGAAGTTTGAAAATTAGAACTGTGCTGGTAGAAATAGGACATATTTCAGAGAGCTTGTTCAAAACAAAGAATACAACACAACCAAATCAGAAACTACTCTGCTTCCTGACAAACTCTGGATTACCATGTGGTTTTCTGGGCTTTAAGGTAAATGGAATTCTTTAAACAAGTCAGGTGAAGCATTAGAAGGAAATTGCTTTGAAAGAGAACCAGATATATTAAAGCTTCTGTTAAAGCTTGTATAGTCACAGATCCTCCTGAGGTATGAGTGCAGAATACATGTGTCTGATAGTGAGAGGGGGATGGCAAAAACATCAAATTCATGCTTCTAAGACACTTCTAGGACAGCTGCATACCACAAACCAGATGGACATGAAGCAGTAGTTCACACACATACCAGACAACATAAATGTATGGAGAACAAGATGTCTATCCCAAACTGCTTTGGAGACTTTAAGAGAAGCAGAGATTGCATTTTGGGATGAAGGAGCAGGGGTATGAAAACATAGAACTATACTAGAAGCATTAGGAGTTTTCCCAGAAACCATCCCAGCCAAGGGGAAAAGACCCCTTGGAAGTATCATAGGAGTCAGCAGCTCTCCTGCACGCCTTTTACTCATTATTGCATCTACTTGGAAGTTTGAATCACGCAGGTCTGTGACACAGATGCTGGTGACATGCCTGGACATACAAATGCAAGCAGTGGAAGTCTGTTTGGGAGTCATAAGCATAATCCAAACGTTCCACTGATTTTAAAAATTGGTTTTGAAAATTGCTAACCTACACAGGATCATAATGCAGAGATACCACCTGGAACAGCAGAAACTTGTTCAAGTGGTGTAGATAGTATCCTGTTTGTTTATATAATTTACATGTTGCAGGAGTTTACTTGAGTTAATGACTCTGCTCTGAAGATCCAAACTTGTGACCTGAAAGCAGGACACAAAAAGGGTGAGAGAGGAAATGAAGGCTCTGCTGTTCTGCCTGTGTGACCCTCCCACAGCCTGGGAACTGAGGAGACAAGAACTTTTCTCCTGAATATTTCTGTTGCATAAAACAACTCATGAGTTTTTAACTGAAAAATATTTGTCTGTGTTATATTCTGTTTGCCACCACATTTTTGAGGCTGCAGAACTCATTCAGGCTAAAGGTATGAAAGAATATGGATTGTGCTTTTGAAATATAACTTAACTAAAAGAACAAACTGATGGTTTTCTCCTTATTTCTTCTGAGAAGCATTCAGAGATAGCTGCAAAGAAAGTGAAGTTGGAACAAGTTTCAGCATTTTCATTTCAGCATTTCATCCATTTTTTCAAACCAGGTGATATTGAGGAATATGAATATTTCTGGGAGAGTGGGATCCAGCAGTGCAACATGATGCCAAGAGCAGAGATTGAAGAATATGCTAATCATGGCATTAAAGGATCAGAGAAGGGCAGGTTAGTTTATCAATTATTGTATTTTTTATTCTTCCGATCCAGTTCCTTCAATTTTCATCTGTTATCTCTTTTGTGAAAGTTGGAAAAGCTGTTCTGTTAGCTGCTGAATAGTAGTGTACCATCAATCTGCTCTGTAAGCTCTGAAAACTCACGGATCAATGTGATAGGGCTATGGGATCAAAGGCAGAGTTTCTGAACTCATCTACAGGAACATGAGCTGTAATGCACAAGGGACATTCTGCTAACGCGATAATTCGTAAGAGAGAGCTCATGAGTCAGTAAACGTTTCCTTTACTGATACAATGTGAAAGTCCTAAAACAAGTCTTTCAGGTTTTTTCTTTATTTTTTTTTCCAAACAAAACAATAATTCTATTTCTGATTTAATTCTCTTTATAAAATAGAATTACATTATAAATTTGGTAAATGCTAAGCAGGTTCTTCATGGAACTAAGCAGACATCTCTCATCTAAGGATTTAGCTTTAAGAGATTTTTAGCACATCAATTTCAGAACAGTTTTACATGCTAAAAATAGTAATCAAATCTAACTAACAAACCTAAGAACTCCCAAATATCTTACCCCACATGATTTAGCTATTTTAGGTAATACTTGATTTATATATACATCACACAAATTTGTATAAAAATGGTAAGATAAACTTTCAGACAACTTCTGGTCTTTGTTTTATCTTGTCTAACTGGTTTTCCATCATTCCTAAATATTGCAATTTTAGAATTGTAACTTTTTTTGATTGCTTGTTTTATTAAGTGGAATATTGAAGAAGAAATTGAAGCAAAAATGGAGAGAAACCAAAAGATATTTGATAACACATAGAAGAAACATAAAAGGTTCAGTAAATGTGAAGGTGCTATGCATCAGGATTCTTGTAAAAAAACACTGAAAAATACTCTATTTCCCAGGAGTTGCCTGTGTTTAATTGTTATCCTGGAGAAACTCCCAAGCACTATTTTCTCCCAAGTGACAGTTTCCTGAAAGGGCAGAGTTTTTGCCAGTAGAAAACAGTGGGAGCTATCATCCGAAAAGGGCTCATCTGCCTGGACCTTAGAGGACTTAGGATGTCAATGGAAAAGGGTCATTTCTCCATCTGTCTGTTTATAAAGAATTATTTTATTTTTATTGATTTACTCTTATCAAAACTTATTCAAATGTGGAAACAGTAGTGTATTTAAGCTTCAGGGGGAAAAAACTGGAAAGATGGAATTTGGATTGCCATCCCAAACTCCTGTCAGTCATCCCAAACCAACCTCTTTCCATGAAAATCCTCTTGAGAAATGTGAGGAAGGACTAAGGAGAAAGGGAGATGTGGCATCTCTTCTTCAGTTTATCTTCAAGAGGAGGAGAGCCCTGGCTTGCAATAGGGTGCTGAAGGGAAATGTAGACAATTGTTAGTGCAACTGAAGAGTGCTTGGGACATTTGGGGTCAATTCAAAGCTCCACTGGAGATTTCCTGTGTAAACAAGAGAAACCACTTGATCACCCTATGACTCAGTTTCTTGTCTATAGAATAGGGAAAATAGATGGTGCTGTAAGAGTAGATGCAGTACAGATTTCTCAGACCATTTAGAGGGCTCTAGGGAGGTTTCTTTATCAATACTGTCACCCACAGAGAGGTTCTGAGGCCATTTTGGCCAGCTTGGCAGCATGTTGTCCAAACTAGTCTACTACCTACAAAGGAGGGGAACAAAGTTCCAGCAAACTACATTTACCAGGTATGGTATGGAAGGGTGCAGTATGGTACACCACAGCACCATATGGTGCAGTGTGGTAAGAAAGCACCGATTTGTCAGTTAGTCTCCAATTTTTAAGCAGTGAAGTTTATATACATCTCGTCAGAGCATGCAGCCACTCATACTGCACGTACATAGCAACTGAGAGCAGACTTGTTTTTCACGTGTCTCTTAGACATAATTGGCTGCTCCTCTCCTCCCTCCCAGGGACTGTAGTCCGCAGGACTCCTGCGAGACCCCCTCTACAGGCTGCGCTAACCGAGGTGTGCTAGCGCTAGAAGGAAATTTCTTTCTTCTCTGCTTCCTGCTGCCAGCAGTGTTTGGCTTTTCCCGCAGCGGCGCCCTTGGTGGGAGCGGGACTAAGGAGGGGGAGAGGGGCTGGGGACCGGGGCTGAAGAGCAGTGGCATGGGCAGCCACGTCCCCTCGCACCTGCCCTGGCTGTGGAGTCCCGAGAGCCGCCTCCCCTCATCACTCGCCACTCCAGGCCAGGAGACTGGGCAACCGCAGGCTTCGCCCACGCGTCCCTACGCCACCCAGAAGACGGGTTTCTCCTTCCTCTCTCCTTTTTCAAGTAGTTGAGTGAAGTCCACTGCACTTCCCCAGGTCGTGCATAAGGCACAACGCCTATGGGCCTGTTGCAGGTTGAGAGGTGTCGAATTTTTTCCCCTTCCCTGTCGCTAGGTTACTAATGACTGGATACTTAACGACCATTAACTTCTTTTGTAAGAGACAAAAGGGCTAGCTGGGGGTGGTGAGGAAAGAGCAGAGGTGGTCATCAGAGACCACAGGTGACCGCCGGCACCAGGCAGGCAGCAGTGGGAACTGCGGACTGTGGACTCCTCAGCTACCAGTGGCAGAAAAGTTCCTTCGGATCTGCGCTGCTTTACTTTGTGTTGGTGAATGAACTTTTATCTGGGAAAGGGACGTCTCCTGGAGGGCACATCCTGCTGGCTGTGCCGGCAGTTTTCTGCCCAAGGGGGCCGGCAGCCGCCGTCCTGTGCTCTCCCTGTGGGAGCACTGCCACGGCTGGGGAGTCTCTGCCACCTTCTAC
>VZTX01016549.1:600123-714214 GCA_013400915.1 Pardalotus punctatus
TTTTGTTTGTTTGTTTGTTATTGCTACTGTTGTTATTGATTGCTTGCCTTGCCATAGATACTAGTAAAGAACTGTTATTCCTTTCCCCATATCTTTGCCTGAAAGCCCTTGATTTCAAAGTTATAATAATTTGGAGGGAAGGGGATTCAAATTTGTGGGTTTTAAGGGAGGTTTACACCTTCCTTAGCAGACACCTGTCTTCAAACCAAGACAGCACCCTAGCTGGGATATTTCTGAGGTAAGGGGAATACGATGGCATTGATGCTCATCCCGCCATTCCAAAGCAGAATAGCTTCTTCGACCCCTAGTTATGTAGTAACGAGGGGAAAATTTCCTGAAATTAGACTACTGCAGGAACTCTGGTTTTAGTCACAGCTGTCATCCGAGAAACAAATTTCCAGGCATTTTTAATCTAATTCACTTATTCTTTATGTAACTGAATTAGAAAATGTGATTAAGCATCGCAGAATCTTCGGCATTGAGCCTGCCTAACCTTTAGTGAAACATGAAACAGAAAAACATATTAAAAGTAAGAAGAAATGGTGAAATCGTCTGTATGGATTTCGTACAATCGTTACTGACTGAGTAGGAGGATTAGAGGCACAAAAGCTTAAGAAGAAAAAAGAAAAAAAAAAAAAAGAGAGAAAAAATAAAAGAGGATAATGACCTTTACAGTTGAAATTCTTCTGCAATTGTTTGGCAAATATTTCAGGGCAGGCACCGAGAAGACAAGGTGCGACACTGAAGAAGTGCGTGCTGGAGGTTCTTCTGCAATTGTTTGGCAAATATTTCAGGGCAGGCACCGAGAAGACAAGGTGCGACACTGAAGAAGTGCGTGCTGGAGGAGCCCTGTCCTGCTGGCCCCCCAGTGGGCCCCATGCCCACTTTCCCTGTGTTTCTTTCCCTGCTGCCCACAGATCTCTCTGAGGCAGGAAAAATTCGAAGGAGAAAATCAAAAGCTTGAAACTGATTCTCCGTTGCTGTGGCATCCCCGAGGTTTGGGCTTAAGACACCCTAGAAGGAAGAGCTGACCCCCCTCTCGCTCAGGGGGGTTTAACATACACTCCAGCTGCGCTCCCTGCGTGCCCGTGCAGCACGTGCCGGCACTGGGATCCGCGGAACCACCACAAGCACCCGCCGTGCTTGGGGGCACCAAGCGGCGCTTGGACCTGGGAGTTAATCCATTTTCCCTGAACACACACGCAGTTTAAACAAAATAGCGAAGACTAGAAAACACCCCGACACACCTGCTAAAATCAAACTAAAACCCGTAGGCAAATTTTGTTTTTCAGATCAACTCCTTGCACACTTTGGGCAGGAACCCCCATCAAGGGACCTGCATGTGGCAGGGACGGAGAGGGACCAGCTTAGCATGAAAACACTGCCGAAGAGCTAGGGAAAGGAGCGACCCCGGGAGGAGAAGAGGGCTCCTCAGGGAAGCACGGGGGTTGGGTGAGTGTGGGGGGAACAGAGGGCCCCAGGGAGCGCAGCCACCTTCCCTCCGGCTATCCTGGGTGCAGTCAGGGATGCGCGGGGTGGCGTGCCCTCCGCAGGCCCCGACGGCCGCCTGCTCTCCCGCCTGGCGACGCGGAATCACCCCTCTGACGGGGCTCCGGTCCCCGCAAAACTATGCCATTAACATAAATCAAATAATGGCCGGGGGGGATGAGGGGAAGGAGGAAGAGGTAGGGTACGCGACTGCTCATGAGTTAAATATAAGTCTCTGACTGTCCTGAACAAAGCGACCATCCCCTTGGGAAGGGTGACGTCTCTCCAGTAATGTGATTGCTTCTTCAGCAGCAGAAACGTGTAAACGCTATAAAACGCAGCGGCGCGGTGGGCAGCTCAGAGCGTGCGGCGAGACGGAGCTCTCCTCTTCATCCTCCGCCTCCTCCTCACCCTCTGCCGCCGCCCCGGCAGCCACGCAGCGGAGCAGGGCGCACTCCCCCAGCACCGCTCCGCTCCGCGCCCGCCCAGCCAGACCCACCGACGGACTCGCGGCTCCGTGAGTAACTTTCTCCCCGCCACAGCAGCAGCTTCCCAGCGGTTGAGGAAGGATGTCCCCGTCCTGTAGCCCCGCTCCTCTTCTCCCCTCCCGGACCTGCAGGGAGGGCGTCCCGGCCGTCGGGGAGCGGGTAGAGGTTCTGAAAGCCCAGAGCAGCCGGGGCGGGACCCTCCCTTGTTACCGCTTCAGTCACTGAGCCCCGGGCACCGCTGCCCCTCGCACCGCGCCGGGGGTCGCCTTCGGGGTCGCCAGCTCTCCCTGACGGCCGGCAGCTGCCCCGCCATCGCGACCCTGCTGGCCGGCAGAGTCACTCGGGACAGGAACCGGGGTTGGGACCGGGGCCGGGGCAGTCGCTCGGCGGCCCGAGGGGAAGCGCCGGTGCGGGGCCGGCGGTGCGGGCGGGCCGGGTCGGTGGGTGACGGCTGCGCTCTTCCCTCCGCAGGTGGCGGCCATGGAGCACCGCAGCGCCTCCCCGCTCCTCCTCGCCCTCGCCCTCCTCAGTGCCCTTTGTTGGCGGGCGCGGGCGCTGCCCCCGCGGGGCGCCTCCTTCCCTGCCGTGCCGCGGTAAGGGCCGCGCTCCGCTCCGCGCTGCCAGCCTCGCTCCGCGCCCCTCTGGCCCGCAGGGCCTGCTCAGCTCCGGCCGCTGGCCGGAGGGGCTGTGAGAAGAGCCAGTCCTTCGCTGCACCCTCTCGACGAGCGCGCAGTGCGGCGCTTCCCGTCGGGGCGTTTGCCCGGTGTCGGGCGGGTGCGCGGGGTCCTCGCGGCGAGGCCGCGGTCAGACGTGTCCCGCCGGTGCCCGCCGAACCCACCCTGGGAAAGCCCCGGGGACACGCACGCACCACCCGAGGCGGCTGCTGCCGCACAGGCTGAGTCGCGGTGACCGCGGGATGCGGGATGTGGGATGTGGGATGTGGGTGAGCCCCGGGACGTGAGCGGGTCATGGGAGCAGAGCAGAGTGTAGGCTTTGTGCCGCTGCGTGCTTCGGCTGTTGAAGTTGCTATTAGTGGTCCAGCTAAATTAAATCAGGCGGCAGAATGGTGCGGTTTGCATTTAGGTAAGAAGAACATAAAGTGTAAAAGGACCAATGAAAAATGCGGCAAAACAGCACAGTGATTTCAAAAAGGTGTGAGTTGAGCCGGTTCATTTTACTCAGCAACTTTGCACATTTTTTTTACCAGACAGAAGATTTACATGAGTCAGATATCTAAGTGGTGCTAATAGTGACTGTAAAATTATAAGGGCAGCAGTCTATCTTAGTTTTAGTATGTGATTTTTGCATGTCATCACACTCAAAGTTTTCCCACAGCGGTGGGAGCCTGTTGTCTGCCACAGTACATAAGAGCAGCCAGAAGTAATATCTGATGCCAAGCTACTGCTACGCAGTAAGACTGCCCTTGATAAAATATGACGCATCATAAGAAACCACAGTTTACGAAATGTGAAGTAACTGTACATCAGTTTATACAGAGCAATTGCTGTGATACATTTTAAGAGATTAAATGTGAACATTTCTTAGTTTCTAACACGAGAGAATAAAAACATGTAGAGATACATGACTGCACTTTGTGTTTAGCTTTAAGTTCTTCATGTGTTTGCTTTCTTTGGAGAAGGCCTAAGAACTGTTTCATTCTGCATTTCAATGCACATCTTAAATCTTAACGGGGAGGTAAGTACATCACAGGAACAGTTTTCACTTTGCTTGAGGAGAGGCTGTTAATCCCATCCATCTTTTATACAAAATATAGTTGTTAGGAAAAGCTTCATGGTTGTCACTTGTGCTGTGATTGTCATACATTATGCACTGGAATAAATTGCATTGATGACAACATTTATCTAGAAAATATGCATTTGAGAGAAGGATCTGTTATGTCAACTAATGTACAATTAGGCATGGATTCTACCAGAAAGTAAGTTCTGTTTTATCCAGACTTCTTTAAAATGCCTCACATATGGAAGTAGGTAGATGTGCATTTTGACACAAACCAGAATGTAAGATGCAGTAAAGTGTCGCATGTCCTCAGCTAGCTGTACTTTACATGGTTTCTTTCTCCAACAGATTGGGAAACAGAATGCCATTTGATGGAGCCAGTGAACCTGACCATGCCCGTGGGTCATTAAAGTCAGAATCAGATATTTTGCAGAACACACTACCTGAAAATGACAAATTCTATTTTGATCTGTCCAGAATTATTGATAGGTGAGTTTCTTTATTATTATAATACAAAATATGATGGACTACTTGATTTCTGCCAAAAAATCTTTCACATTTTCAAACTGAGAAATAGGAAAGGAAGACTCAGTTACAGAACAAGATCCCACAGCCGCTGCTTGAATACTGGTAGCATTAGGGATGTTGGCAGAAATGTTGATTATATTGCCATTCTGGCATGATGATGCACTCACTTTCCAGGAAGGGCTAAAAAGCATATTGTGAAAATCTGGAAGTTGTTTTATGAAATTAGTTTCATTTAATATGTACAATAGATAAATTAAGGAAAGCAGCATGTTTACAAAATGAACGTTATCAAAATTATATTAACCCAGGCTGTATTGTAGAGTTTATTTATTGTCCATTTCAGAAATACAAGGGAAGCTGATGGAATTTTCACCAGTGTCTACAGCCATCTTTTGGCTAAACTTGCTGTGAAGAGATATCTGCATTCGCTTATTAGAAAACGAGTTAGGTGAGGTGACACTTACATTAGGTAGATTTTTTTTCCTAGCTGGCTTCATTGGCAATTTTTTACCCTTCTGTATCCAAGTTCTCCTTTTTGTGATTCAGAGATAATGAAAGAGAAGCTTATATAATTATGGGGGAGCTGAAAATCCTATATAAGTATTTAGTGATATTACTATTTATTCCTGACAGAGCTGTGAGAGGTAGAGCAACAGACACTGCTGGAATGTATACTGGAAATATTGTCATGATTATTATGCCAATTGGCTAATTCTTTTTTTATGGTAGTGTTTTTACTAGCTTGGTGGATGACTGACAAAAGTAAATACAAAATGATTGATTACTCAGTACTTAACAACAGGGAAATGCACAATGAAATCAAGAAACTACCGGTTTATAGTGAAAATGCAAAGGAATAGTTTTTTCCTCCTGTAGAACACATTGACAGATGTTTGTGAGATATGTATTGCAGCAGGATTCAAGAATGAGGCAAATTCACAAATAAGGGGTCTGGATGCAACTTCAGAGCAGTACATTAATGAACCAATGGGCACAGGGTGCTCGTAGGATCACTGTATACTTTCCTTGTTTTCAAATTCATAAGCAGCAACTACTGAGCCACTATGACAATGCCACTGAGTGCCTACTTCATATGCTCAGAAGCTGAGTAAAAGTTAGTTCTTCCATTTATTGCAGTGCTCCAGTACTGCCTTTGTTTCAGAACACAGAGTTCCAGTTTCTCATATGCTATAAACTAACACAGACCATCTAAAATAGAACACCCTGACATTTTCCAAGATTGTGCCTGAAAGAAAGGCCTCCAGGTTTGGTTTTCACAAGGGGTGTTTTGTCTTCTGAAACCATCTTAGAGCAAGCATGTGTAGCTACTTACATGATGCTGCGCTCTGACTTTCCTTAGTGGCGGACTCCACCTTCACTGAGTTCAATGTGAGCGATGATGAGGTCCTCTAAGAACTTACTGAGACTTAAAGCAGGCTGTACCCTGGCATTGTACTGAAATATGTTCACAAAAATGCTAGAAATTATAAAAAAATATCTGTTTATTAAAAGGAGCAACCTGGGGTGTGAGAACAGGCAAGAAAGAGTCATGAAATCTAGTCTTAACCACCTGGTCTTGAAGAACTCCTGGGACAAGGACTCTAGAAATCATTGACTATGTGTCCTTATTGCATAGGCCATGGCAAAATTGAGAAAACAATCAATTAAAGGTGTGCCCCGAAAGACTGAATACCAATCCTTGGAATTTGATCCTTGTTATTAAAATACATAGTAAGCAATAGAAGCAGTGGCCTCTTTTCAACAAAAGAAAGATCCAAAGTCACAGATGGAAATGAAAGCTGAAATGAAAATTTGATTTTATGAGGCTAATCAGTGTCATAAAGCTTTCTTCACTCATTTAATGTTATCGTCTTTTAAACAGATATCTTCATCTTCTCTTAATTTTTTCTTTGTAATTGTTGCCAGCTCCCAGGACAGTCCTGTCAAACGCCACTCTGATGCTGTCTTCACTGACAACTACAGCCGCTTTCGAAAGCAGATGGCTGTGAAGAAATACTTAAACTCAGTTTTAACTGGAAAAAGAAGGTACTACAAGAAAGCAAATACGTATTGTTTCCATACTTTCACGACATTAAGACAGAAAATATTTACATCCATGTATGTATACAGAGAGGACAAGCAAAAGGCACTGAACATTAATGACTTGATAGCATAGTTTGTAGCATGGTTGTCAAATACAGACAACATTTTCTTCCTGACTGAAACAGACACCACAATCAGATTGGAGTAAAAGAATAAATAGGAGATGGCATCTGGCAATTTTAAAAAGCTTCCAACATATTCTTACATTGTTTTTATTTCAGAAAAAATGCTTCTTAAGGAAAAAATCCACAGAGCTATGGAACATGAACAACAATTTTATAAAGAAATTTGTTGAAAATTTGCCTCCATATAAACACATGAAAATAAAATCTAGAAGTCCCTGAGGGACTATATGTCCTAATCCATATAGGGGAGAAGTGCCAGCATATGTTTTTGTAGACCTTGTATTCAGTTTGTATATTCATTTGCTTAGACAACTTTTAAATAGCATGTCTCTTTATTCATTAAACATGCTATTTCATATGTTTTTTAGCACTTTGGTGTAAGTGTAAGAAAATGTGCAGAAGCTACAATTAGAAGAAGGCTTTGATTTCTTTGCTTTTTCTTTTGAGAGCAATAAAACTTGTTTCTGGTCCACAACAGCCAGGAAGAACTAAACCCTGCTAAACTTCGAGATGAAGCAGAACTTCTTGAACCATCCTTTTCAGAAAACTACGATTCTGTAGATGAGCTGCTGAGCCACCTCCCACTGGTATGCCTGGATTTTCTTTCCTCTTGCTGTTACTTGACTTGACCCATAAAATGAGATTAATTGCACATGAAGTGTGGCCTATCAGAAAATCAGAATCATCTAGGAAAAGGAGTCATGTTCCATGGAAAGCTTTATGTTTATACAGATATTGTGTCTGAATAAAATAATAATTTTAATAATAAACTTTATGTTATCCAGTGATTGCTGCTATTGAAAATTCCTAATTAAATGGCATTGTTAATAATGCACCTAACTCACCTGGGTGTTTCAACCAGTGTGCACTGCAGCATAAAACCAGAATTGACTAATTTTAAATTACAAAGATCATTATTTCTTCAGAGAACAAACTTGAGGGTATTTCTTTTAATTAAAAAAAAAGTGCTGCAGATTTTGTTTAACATCTTTTTCATTAGAAAGGAGTTGACCCTAGAATTAAGAGCATCAGCAACATGAACCTTATGCATTAAGAAAGCACTCGACATGCAAACCTTGCACATACTGTTTTCCATTTATCTACTAGTATTTTTTCTAAAATCATTCACCATTATTTTTCTTTGGTTTGCTGAAACATAAACCCTTCTACATCAAGACTTGTCAGAGCATAACATTGAAAGGGTAACATGGCAGCGAATTTGGCTTCTTATTCTTGAAAGTGTACTATGAGATTGATGATAGGATGGTTTTGGCATTCAGCCGTCTCAAACACAAGTAAGAAAAAAGATTAAGAGACTATTCTTGAAGATAAGCTTTTTTTTTTTTTTCAGGGGGAGGGGGGTGGTTGGAGGTGATACAAGAAAAGACATTTCTCCAAATTTTGTTTCCTTTCACGACAGAAACAAAATGAGAAAATGTTCTTTAAATGTTCTTTTCCTTTCCACAAATGTGGTATTTCCTCTAGAGTTCCCAAAAGTTAGAAAGGACATAAATGCTTATGCCTTGAGGAATTAAGAAATTTTTAAGCAACATGATTCTGGAAAGAAATGTTCTTTCTGGACAAGATTAATGCAAAAAAACTCTGCTCTTGGATTTTGCACCTTCTCAAAGTTCTGGCATTGACTAAGGGAGAAAGAGCAGTGGTGCAGCAGGTCACAGGTGTCTTCCTGAAAACATTTTCAGTCCTTTCCTTTTTTGTTGACTTTACTGATGACGCAGATCTGCCTGTAGGTGAATCAGTATTGACTGCTACTTGTCACTTCATTGTGGTGCCCAGTGGCTAATGTGGTGTGGAACGAGCAACCTGAACTTGTGTATCCATTTCAAGGATACAGGTTTTTTTCAAAGTGAGCAGTTCTGCTCTATAGGCTAATCTGCAGAAACATTTATGTCTAGTCCTTCAACCTTTCTTTTTTCATTCTATAATCTTGTCTGACTGTAATGCCACCAAACTCCTGCGGACAGCCACATCTCAGCTTGTCAGTCCAAAGCGCAGCAATTGTTTTGTATCAAATGTGGTTGTCTGCTGCCTTCCCTTATACACTTCATGATGCCACTGCTTACAAAAGTGACTTCTAAAGCACATTTCTCCTTTGCTTTGCAGGACCTCTGAAGGACACCTGGTAAAGTCTATGACAAGAACAAGCTATTTTTGCGTTCCACATACTATTTCAAAGAGGTGACTTTAGTCATCAAACCAGAACAAATATGTTGTGAAGTGAAAGTTGTGATATATTTGTTTCTTATGTAATAAAAGTTGATATTTACATTGTAAATATTACTCTAGAGTTCTCTACTGAAAGCTGTACATATGGATGCCAGTTTAACTCATGAGAAGTCTGTGAGTTCATATGCTGTAAATCCTTTACTTCAATAAATTCATTTGAAAATGAGTGTGCAGCTGAAAAGAGCCCATCATGACTAATTAATTGGCTTATTTTAGGTGTGATACAACTTCAAACAAACATGTATGATAATAAGGATATATTTACAGATAGCGTCATAAACAACATGTAAAAACATAAGAAAAAAGAATATGCAAAGTGTGTAAAACTGCTTTACAGAGGTCTCTGATGGTTATTGCCAAGCAAAAGGGAATGCTTTTCTACCAGTTTACTAAGCAACTAAAAAAAATTAAGAATAAAATTTTTTTTGACCTCCAGCAGCATTTTTCCTTCCTGTTCACATTTTTTAATATTTCACAACATACAAATTATGTTAAGACCAGAAATGTCTCCTTTATTTTCAGTTGTGTTTTGGATGCTCTGGAGCTGACGAAACGCTAAAAGAATGCAATCCCATGACTTGTTTGATGCCTAAAGTCATCAGTTATTCTACATTTAATTGTCTGCTACATTTAATTGTAGCTTTGACCATGAAACTATTGCTTATATATAAAGTAGATCTGAAGACAGTTTACTATTTTTCAGAATGAATGTAATTTACAGAATATGCAGACAATAAATCATTTTATTATCATGGCAAGTTATTACTGGTTTGAATCAGTGCTATAGTTACCTGCAACAATGAAGGTCCCAGTAGGTGCTGTCTCTACAACAATAATAGGGGAAGATAATATTTTGAACTGGTTTATGCTATATTATTTTAGAAAGACAGGTAAGTAAACCTCCAGTCCCCCTTTCTGTAGCTTTCTATTGTGGTAGATGACTATGGAACTGGAAATTTGCAGCTGTTTGATTCACAGCACTGATGTAGAAAGTAGAAAAACTTATCAGACCTACTTACAAGCTCAATTTGGAATTTCAAGTATATTTATAAATCATACATATGCACACATAGACAGTGATAAAACAGATTTGCAAGTTTCACTTGCAAGTTTACTGTTCTCATTTAGAAAGAAACTTCTAACATGATAAAATCTGAGATTTATGGAGACTAGTTCTCATAAATATGTAGCCCTCTGATTTGCAATTTTTTTGGAATATTGGCAACTGCATGTCAAAAGAAAACCAGCTTTCACAGATCAGATGCTAATATTGCTATTTCTATCTAGCCTTGACAGAATCTATTTTAGCCTAAGCCAATGAACGGTTCACAAAAGTTATATTTTCACAAAAGATAATTTTGAAGTCTTCTCCTGAAAAGTGGTTTTCCACCCCCAATTTCTATCATATTAAGAACATCTGAAAGAAAAAACCTCTTTGTAAATACTTGAAGGATGCTATTAGTCTGATGCTATAGTACTTAGAAATTTTCTTCAATGTAGTTTGAACTATGTTAGTATTTCTGTGAGATATAATCATTAAAAAATAAGTGAAAAAAACCCAACCAGAAGCAAAGCTGCATATGGTCTTTATATACTGAATTTTTTAAAAATGTATGTCATTCACTTAATTTAAAGTAACAAAAATTGGAATGATCAAACTTTTGAATACACAATTCCAGAAATATTTTTTCTAAGTTTTTATTTTAATATTTTTTAAAATTTTATTTCCAGCTTACCAAAAAGGCATCTGATTTACGATCTTGTCTTCCATGTGTAACATATTATGTTCCTGATATTCCTGGTACTTTGTTCTACATAGAAAACTGCAGGATTTGGAACATGTATTTTCTCTGTTACATAAGGATGGAGAAAAAACCAAGGATATTTATTAGGAAATCATATATATATATGCACACATGCATTGTAATAACTCAATACCAAAGTAGTTTCCCCTGAGGGTCAGCAAATAGAGACAGTCTAAAATGCTTGCTAAATTTTGTGTGCATTGTAGCAAAACCTAGCACTGACAGGAGAGACAGAACCTCCAGAATAATACATTTGACTTTAATACAAATACTTGTATTTGTATTAAAGAATGGCTTTTAACTTGTCATAGCAACCTTTGATTTTCCGTAGGAGATTTAAAGCCCAATTAATACACTGAGAGGAGTTAATTGTGGAAGAGGTAACACTGTTCACCTCAACTCCACAGGCAAGTGGTCATGGTAAGGTTAAATGATAAAATTGAAGAGAAATTGTAAAATTCCACTGAATGAGACAAGTTTTCATCCTGTCAATGATTTGATACATGCCACCAACCTTACAGCCCATCTGCAAAACGTCATAAGAGTGGAATCAAAACGTTGCGTTATTGGGAGAATGAACAGGCCAGCCCCAAAGGGAGGGTCAGGTGGCAAACAAATACCCTTTGGGAGATTTAGAAGAGCACTGCTGACAGGGAGACTGCAACCACTGAGGAGGAAGGAGTCATTGTGATGGGTCATTGGGTTATATGTTAAAAAAAGATTGTACCATGTTTCTCCAGGATTTCACTTCTAACACAGGGTAGGAATACCTGTGGTCTCACAGGACACAGGACTAATTCGTTTTTGTTTTATCAAATGGGGTTTGGTTTTTAAAGCTTCCCCTTGGAGCTCTTAGAGAAAGGTACAGAATCACCTTTAAGTTCATCTTCACCAGCACGAGAAGAGAATCTTTTCTGGTCCTAAATCCATAGAGAGGCTTTGCATACTTCTGTGATGTACATTCATCATCCATTCAAGAACAACAGACAGAATTGTGCATAACACCATAAGGATTACAAATGTTGACAAAGTGATTAAAATTACACCCAGTAAAAGCACATTAAAAACAAATAAAACCCTAACAGCTCCTCTGATATTTTAAATGGATTTGAGGGGCTATGAGTGTTTGTTCCACCTGAAAGTCTGAGAAAAAATTTCTGTTTAAGCAAATGGGTAACTAGGATCCAAAGCATAATTATAACTTCATGTATAGGCATACTGAATTCTCCCCAAAGGTGGACCTTTTGGAAAGAGATGTATGTATACAGGAATAATTTATTTGCTTGCAAGATATTTGGTGCAGGGAGATGGAAAAGGCTGCCAACTGCCTTTTGTGATGTTACCTATGCTTTCCACTACCTCTTTTATTTTTCCTTATTTTCCCTCTCCCTCCTCCACTTATCATAGGCTTTTCTGTTCTTTAATAATCTCATTGTTGCCTTACAAAGTTGGTGTTTGAATGTATGCCTATGCTTTTGAGAAGAGCAATTACAGCATAATTTAAATTTATGGTGCAGCAATGTAACTGCTGCCAGCCTTGTTGATGGAGAGGGGTATTGCAGAGAACCTGGCACAACCAGATTTGCAGGAGCAACCCGTCCTGCTCAGATACAGCCCCTGACTTCCCACTGGAGACTTCCCATTTGCTGTGTGACTGGCAGAGAAGGCTGACCTCTCCTTGGATACATCAAACAGACTGTGTGTCCTCCTGGGGCTTGTGCTTGCTTGGGCAACTACGATATTTTCCACTTTTCTCTTTTCTGATCTGGAGCAGTCACAGAAAATTTGCTTGCCAGTTTGCCAAACTGGTTTAAAATTGGAGGTAGGAAACTAGATTCCCACCTTATACCTCAGTCTTTAAAAAAGTGAAAAGAATAATTTGATGCATATTCTCCTTCTGAAGTAAACAAACAGGAAAAGTTTTATTTCAGTTTTGCACACAGATATATACAGGCCACTTAGGGAGGGGAAAAACAGTTTTTCCTTGTAACGATAGATATTTTCAATAACTTAATTAATCAACATTTGTAAATAAAAATAGGACCTAATATTCAAAGATTATTACTGAAAGTGGCATAAATCATAATGATACAGTAAAAGAGACAAATGTATAAATATCAACATTACCATGGTAAAAACAATATTTTCAGTAGAGCATGTTTTTGGGATACAGTGGGGGTTGTTTCCATAATGAGGTGAAAAAAGGAGGAAAATCACCTTGTTCTTCCCCACTGAGTAAATTATTTACTGTTAGATAGACTTTTGCATAGGATAATATGCTTAGAAGAGTGTGCCTGAGGAGGGTGCATGAGATTAATTTTCTGGATCTTTTCCTGGAACTGCTCCGGTCATTTAGGAGCCCTATTTCACATTTCAATGAAACCGCAGCATCTAAGAGTCTAAGTTATTCTAAACATGGGACATAAATGCTTTCAGTATGTAGATACAATTATTTAATAGTTTTCTAGTCAGAATTTGCTCTTATCATATTATGTTTTTGGAATGGGGGGAAAGCAGAAGAGAAGCTAAAAGCAGTCACTGTCTTCTGTTAGATGAGATGTATCAGTGAAGACCTTTCTACTTAGGAAATATATTCAGAGCAACAACTTTTGTCAGTAGCTTATGAAATAGCCGAGCTGTTGACTGGGAGGTGTCAAGTTGTTACACATCAGCTTTTTGATAGAGAATTCATTTCTGAAGGCTGGCAAGCTCCTAGTAATTTGCTTATTTTATATACTATTGAACTGCTTTTCACAGAAAGTGGTCGCAAATATGTTTGACAGATGTCTTATCACCACTTGTTTCTATTGTAACACAGTTCTTCATCTTTGTTTTTCAGACAGTCCCTCTTCCCATAATCACAGCCAGAACATTTGCACACTGTTTTAAGCAAGCAATTTTGTGTCTTATTAGGGAGTATAGAAAGCAAACTACTGCATTCTAGGAAGGCTCTTCATGAAAAGGCTAAGGATGTATAATTTATGCAGAAAGACTGAGTCTTGGTTGAAAAGTAAGAAAAGTTTGAAAAATTCTAGATTTGGTGGCAATAGTTGCAGTCTCATCTGGTGATTCGTTCCAAAGCAGTGCATTGTACGTGAAATTCCAAAGCTGGTGTCAGAGCTCTGGTCCTGAGCAGTGAAACATGTACTAAGAAAGAAGAAACTGGTAAATGTTGAGGTAGAGCAGTTGAAGACTATGTCGTCACAAAAGTACTTGATGTTTAACTCAGTTTATATATGGCAGTTTGTTGCCTTTAAGACTCTTGCTTTGAGAAGAAATAGTCATCTCTTGCTGTCAGAGGACCTCACCTTATGCAAGTTATTGTCACATTCATTAACTTTGCAAGCTCCCTCAGGAGCACAGCTAGGTTGTTTGCCCCCTAATTCTGCTGCTGCACAGGTCTAGCAGCTGTACTTGTTTGGAGCTTTTTTTTTACTGGCAGCCTAAATTGACAGACACCTTTTCAACCATTTCTTACCATCCTAACCTCCCCATTGTAGGAGTACCATTACTCTTCTCAAGGATCTGTATTCCTTGATGTATTTATAAACTGCTTTTTCCTCTCATCCCTGCTTTGTTAGGCTGAAGAAACTGTCTTCTTTCATCATGCAAATTAGTCCATATTTCCAAGACTGTGCTGAAGCCGCATGCCAAGTGAGCTCATGTTCCATAATGAGTTTAACACTCCTAAATTAATATTTACTAAATAAATCGGAAAGTCTTTACTGCAGACATTTAGGGAAACTGACTAGGATTTTGAGAGCCTCTGTCTTGAAGGTCTTGGAAGAGCTGATTTTTCAGTCTGGTTACTTTTTTGTTGTTGCTGCTTCACAAACATTTGTGAGTTCTCAAAAGCTGAGGAAACAGAGTCACCGAGCACTTGATACAGGATAACGTTTTCGGAGTGAGTGGATGGGGAGGCATTCAATTCAATCTAAAATGCATGTAAACCAAAACTCCATTCTTAAACAGGCAAGTGCCCAGATTATTGGGTGGTTTCACCTAGATCTCTGCACCCTTTTTTACGTGTTTATAGCCTGCTTTTTTAAATTCAACTTTCTTAACCTGCAGCCAAGGGAAACGACAAATGCAGCCCTTGTGTTGCCCTTCCATCCTCTGTGATACTGAACAGACAGGGGACAGCAGCAGCAGCCCTGGTTCTTTGCTGAGTTTTGGCAACCTAAGGAAGGGCAAATGGAGATCAGTTCACAGCAAAGCCACAGCACATTATAAAGGAGATTAGGGTAGAAACAGCTGTATGTCCTCGGACTTGCCCTGTGAGTAATGAGTGGTACAGTTTACACACAGGCCTGTCATCTGCATTAATTTTTCCAAAGGAAGATGGAGGAGAGCCAAGCAAGCACTCACTTATGTATTTATGCCATGTATATTAAAATATCCTACTAAAGTGTAGTGCCAGTGATTCTGAGGGGCTGAGGGTCTCCTTTCATCCATAGCTAAAGGATTACAACAGGGATTACCTTCTGGATCATTAGTCTACTGCTGTGCAGGAATAAAGAAATCCAGCTGGGTGGACTACTTGGGTCATCACTCTTTGATTTATGATTCATACTCTGTTCAGTACAGGTGAGAATACAAGTGCTCAATGTACCCTACTTTCATAGAGAAGGGGTTTGATTCTGTAAAGATCAAATTTAATTGGGTATTGCACATTCTGTAACTTTCAGGCTCCATTTAAATGTATTTTCCCAAAGAATGGCTAATTCAAAATTTCATTTCCCTGGCCTTAGCCCTGTTGAATAGCTTTTTCACATTTACAACATTCTGAAGGGTTCTGGATCATATATGAGCTAATTAGATTGCTTTTCGGTGTTGGAACAAACAGAACTTCACCTGGTAAAGTCAGAATGACATTTCAAACGGACTTTTCCTTGGCTATTCTTTATAAATAGGTTTGCAGGATCTGATTAATAAGAAAGTGCATGGCCACTAGATAATTTATCTCTGTAAAAACGACTAATCCATATAAATGTTCAATGCTATATTTCTAATTACATTACTTCTTAACAATCCCCTGAGAGAAATCTATCAGAAATTGTGTTTCAAAGACATATTAGGTTTTGTACTGATTTTATGTTTGTTGAATGATACTCTTCAGTGTAAAAACAGCATGCTACATAATTATAATGCATACAGACTATTAAATTATTTTCTGCTGAAAAAGTGAAGAAACCAATGAAGGAGAACCTCTCTTGCCCCAGCTTTACTCTGTAGCTGCAACGGCAGACCACAGTGGAAAAGATCGTGGTTTCAAGGACTTCTACCCTTGCTTTGGTAAAATTTAAAGCAGATTTTAATCTAGGTTGTTTGATTACACTTTGCAAGAGCTGTGCATCAACAGAGGAGTTCTGGCAGGCTCAGGAACTACAGTCTTTCAAATTCAGCCCAAGATATATATATACAGAATAAAGAGCATTCTTTTTGGCTTGCTCTGACTGGTCAAAGATTTTTTTTCTAGTGTGCATTTCGCTGACTATCCACTATAATTTCAGGCTTCTTTGTAGTACTGGACATAAACAAAGGAATTTGAAAGAACATCTCATTGTAACTTATTTACCTCACAAGATACATCATAGTGACACTATAAGAAAGAGACAACTACATGGAGTATTCTCCATTGCAGGAGAATCTGCTACTGAAAAAAATAAGAGCAATCCAAGTCCCTAGTAATTTTAAAATAATATTTGATACTTAATTGAAGAACTAAACACTTACGTATTTTTTCTGGTTTCTACATTGTCATCTTCAGAAACAGAGACTTTGTTAGGTCTGATTTTCTGAGATTTTGAGGTAAAATGTTGGGAAAAACTTCTGGTTTTTAATGCTTAGATGCACTGGATACACCCTATAAACCTGTTAGAATAATGGCCCATATTCAATACAACTAATAGGGAAAATTACTTCATAATTTTATTTTTGCTTTTTGAACTGTTTCTTCTATGACAGCTTTTCAGGTATGTGTTGATTAAAGACTTTAATTCAGACAATAATATAAAGTAAAATGTACAAATAAGTAACCAATGATGTCTCATCTAGCTGTAATTTTCCCTTTGCATTCTACAGTTTACATATGAGCTTGAACTGGTATATATTGCTAATGTTTTGCACAGGAAAAGAAACAGAATAAAACCAAATAAAAGTAAGTTGGAAAAGAACTTATGTTCTACCTGTTCTTGGTAGTGGCAGAAAGTTTTAAGCTGAACTATTCAAACACACATACCAAAATTTATTTAGACTTCTTAAAGCCAGTTGCACTGTAACCCAGGCAAATGAATGTTTTCAATTTTGTTTTCCTTTTGCTAGTATTGACTGCCAGCAAACAAGAATTCCAAGAGACTGGATTTTGAACAGTGTCTCAAATAACTTGATTTAGTTACGAGACAATTTATTTAATTAATGAGCCACTCATCTCTGGTCTAGAACATATTTGGAGACTGTTTGAAAGCAAAGTGCTCTTCAGATACACCATTATCTTTCTATTTTGATGAAGAAGCCAGCATGTCTATGACATCTCTGAATTATTGTGGCTTACAGGAATGTGACCCTTTCTCCAGACATACAACTGCTGTAGCCACATCTTGGATGGAGTTCACTGATATTACTTACGTCAAAAATAATTGTGTGGAGTTACATTTAATTACTATGAAAATTGTGATTTCATGTGTTTCCTGATACTTCATATTCCTAGTTGAATTTCTTTTAGTTATGAAGATCTTAAAAATATTTCCTTAATCCTGTAGACATAAATAGCTGGTACTATAACTGTAGAATGTAATCAAAACCCCCACTTTTGTATTTGTTCATTAGTCTTATATTAGGTATATAATGTGTTAGTACCAAAAAAAAAAGTAGCTTGGTGATTTTTATTTTTATTTTTATTTTTATTTTTATTTTTATTTTTATTTTTATTTTTATTTTTAATATAACTTCAAATTAAAACAGCACCCTAAAGTTTATATAATTTCCTTCCATAATTTTCATAATTTCATTTTTATTCCATCAAGAATAAATACATGAGAGAAAGAATGCATAAACAAAAAAGGACAATGCTTGTGGAAGAGAAATTTGTGTAAATTAGCAGAGAATAAATTTAGGTGAAAAATGAGATGAAGTTTCTAGCTATCACAGAGCTGAAATTATGGAAGCATGTTCCAATTTTAAGCTTCTATTTCATAAATTTAGTGCATTTATGAAATTGGTAATTTGATATGGTTCTCCTGTGATAGCAAGGACTAGATCTCGAATATCCAAGGGATCTGAGTGCTGTATTCCAAACCAACATATGAGAGAGTCACATATCAGCAAATAGTAAAGCTTTTCACTATGGATATCTATTATTTGTCAAACTAACTAAGTTTCACATTGGCTGGTTTGTTGTATAGATTTAAAGATAGAGAGAAACTTAGATGGTTGGCAATACTGCAGATGCATTGATTTTACTTTTTTTAATCCATCTGTAAATGCAGAGATGTAGAGAATAATCAATATTTTGGGTCACAAAATACTTCCAGAGACAGTGAAATCTCATGCATATAAAAATATTACTCAAAATTAAGGAAGTCTACATTTTTAGGTAGAAAAGTGTAGCACATGTTACCATTTTTTATGTTGCATGATAAATAAAATAAAATTAGGAAAATATGCTTTGCTGCATGTTTATTAATTCACTTAATGTACATAAAAATAAATACAGATATATTCCCATACACGCTTGCATCCATAGTTATCTTTCTAATTCTTGGTGGGTCTTGGACTTTCCAGGGAAAATGAAAATCCGAAGAAAACCCTGTAGCATAAAGCATAAACATGGTAAATCTAAGCATTGTTTCATTACCTTCAGGTTCATTGCATCATCAAAGTAAGCCATTAGAATCCAGCTTTCATTGCTCTTCAGAAAAAATAATATTAGAAAATGTACTTTTGAAATTTGGTTTTGTGTTCCACAGGAAGAAATGTAGCACTTGAGGCCTGTATTCTCTGTAGACTTCATAAGTGCTTGCAGAGTCACGGTTACTTGTTGTTAAACAGAGAATATATAGTGGGCTCTATAGATCTGCAAAAATGAAAGATGTATCTTAATCACATAAAATATTATTCTTGTGCACCCAAAAAACCTCTGACAGTTAGAAACTGGGGATAGATATGAAGATGGACTATATCACTGTTTGTATGGGTAAGCCAAAGAAAGACCCATAAAAGGAGAAAAACTGAATTGAATCCCATTCAAGACAATGAAAAATACCATGGATTAGGACAGAAATGCAACATTTTGATATTTTGAGATTCTTCTGTATAGTGCTACTCAGAAATAATTTTCTAAACTATTGTATTGAATTAGTTTATTAGAGAAAACAGATACCTATTTTACCCACAGGTTCTGCTTCTAATTGCTTTTCTATTTGCATATCACAACTCCATTGCAATCACATAAATAATGTATTGTGTCAAGTAACATCTTTAAACTTGAAACTTATGCCATAATACGACATGGCACAAAGAAAGTATCCACATTGTATTTTATCATAGCAGTCAGGGTATTAGGCTAATTGAAGTCCATTTGGTAGAGCGCTCAGAGAGCTTAAATACATTTAATAGGAAACAAAAGAATGATCAGGTGAGTCAGTCATCTCAAATTATTTCTCATTTATAGTAGTTTGAGATTTAGGACATGTTAATTAGTTTAGAATGAAAATTCCTGCCTAAGAGCCAGTTGTTAACACAGCCTCTGGATGAACTGAAGTTCACAGTAAGTCCCTACCACAAGATGAGAAATTATTCTGTATCTAAAATAGCCTCTTGACCTAGAGAAAGATCCCAACCACGTGTTTCTGGGATGATTCACATACATAATTCAGAGGTGATTAATTGTACTGGTTTCCATACTCCTCAAGGAATAGGAAAAAAATGGAGAAATTAAGAGAGGAAATGTAATTAATGAGCAATGAGGACTGTTAAAAAGGTAGGTCTGATTGCAGCAAGCAACTGGGAAATCTATTAAGACCACAATTAAGTTGTTATTTCATCCAATCTGGAAGAGTTCAACTTGTTATAATGGCACTCCCGGACAAGACATGATTTTGCAGATGGTTTTATTACTTTAAATGCCAAGGTAAGCCCCCAAACTAATGGGGGGGAAAAAAAAAAGTCAAATGCCCTTTCCTCAGGTGTTTTTTTCAAATTCATTTCCTACTGAATCTGAATCTTTTCAGAGCCCTTGAATATCTGCTAGCAGAAAATGTCGCTCAACCACGCATACAGATGCTTCCTCTCCTGCTTGGCAGGGATTTTCTTAGTAGGCGAGCAAGGATAAATATCACCATGGCATTCCCTTAGGAGAACTGCATTAGAGTACATTACAAAACTTTAATGGAGACTGAAGGGCTGCTTGCCTCCTCCGAGGTCATAAAGTCCAAGAGTTTTACTCTTTCAAGATACAGAAGAAATTACTACAACTCAGTTTGCACATATAACATTACCTACTCCATGATGATTTTTTGCAGAAGCAGCTTTTACTGGGCAAACTCATCTGCTAAAATTGCAGTTCAAGAAAGAAAAATTTTAAAAAGAATCTGAAGTGTGGAACAGGAAAAAATAAAATAATGGAGCATCATGTAGTAGATTCAGCTTTTGGCATTTTAGAACCTGATCTATATTTCTTGTGTGCAAGACTGTGTTCAGAGAAAAAAAAAATGGAAGGTTGATTTCCATTGCCTCTATTTATGCCCTTAGCTCTGTCTGAGATCTTCCCATTAATCTCGAAGTGCAGGTCAATGATTTCTGCACATTGCAAAGACAGAGGAACACATTTCAGTTCTATAGAAAATATTTCTACCTTTTCTTCATCCAGCCTAATAACAAGGCAATTGACAAAACAAAGAAGATACACTCATTTTCCCTTTTGATTTATAGCATATATTTTGAAGGCACATTATAGTATTTTTAATGAAAGTCTTGTTTAAAGGGTTAAAATATTTGATGATACTAAAATACAGTGATGATATTTCCTTTGATAATGGAATACATCAACCCTTCTTCCTAACTGTAGTCACTTATTCAGATTTCATTGGTATTTTGTATGTAATGCAACTGTGTTCAAACCTGCACTAACACACTGGAGAGGAAAGACAGAAAATGTTTCAATCAATCTAATGACAGAAATCACTGCAAGCCTTCCACTTGACATCTGGCTCAGCACTGCAAGGGAGATAAACATGTATTACAGACATTTGGCTAAATAAAGCCTCACTACAGTTGTTATAAAAACTCTGTGGAAGCGATGTCTTTGAAAACTGTCAAATCTCTGTGGCCAGAATCCAGGAATTTTGTATTTGTACAAAATGAGATTACAAGATCCCCCAAGTTTCTTAGCTATTTCTGGTTCTTACTTTAAGAAATGCTTGAGTCAATGCTTTTCCATGCAAAATGTAGCAGTTGATCTATTAAAGGGTATTTTTTCTCTTCACAGACCTGGCTTATTTTACTTCCACAGTTTGTTTTGGCTGCAACAGCCCTAATACTGAGATTCTGCAGATGAGTTAACCAATGTGGCATGAGAAGTCAAGATTTAAAGTTAAGTATTTTGAAAGATGCCTGTGGGTGAAACCTGAGATATTTACTTGGTTGAACATCTGTAAGGTAGGACCAAGAACATACAGAGTGAAATAGGTTTAATGTTTGTTAAGCTGGACAGATATGGTAAATCTACAGATTAATATTTCCCTTTCAAGTATCACAAAGCTGTAATTCAAAATGTATTTTATAATACTGACTTCACTTTGTCATGTTCCTAGAAGGAGTATGACACTTCTGAACACTGTTCTACTGTCTGAATAAATTTTTAGCTCAGCAGCTGCTACAAATGCAGGTTGTTGATGCACAGTGTTAATTGCTAAATACTGGTGAAGAATACAGAATAAAAAATAAGCTTGCACGAGCTAATAAAGCTGCATTTGCTTCTTGATGTGAGGGGCATTAAATAAGTAATTGCAGTAATGAAGGTGTCAGATGACTTAGAGAGAAATCATGACTTTTACTGTTTACAATCTATCAAAGCCAACTGTTTCCAACTGTGTCTGATTAGTTTTCTTTCCAACAGTTGCTTTGCCACAGGAGGTTTCTAGCACTCATTCTACCTTTTTCCCCCCCTCCTTGTCTCAATACATCATTGCAATTAAAACTTTGGTACTGCAGTTTTATGCTTGTTTAACACCAATGGTTTTACAGAAAATACACCTGTGTGAAACTGTGGTTGTACTCCACCTAGCTAATCATACCACAGGCAAATTTCGAATTTATTCTATGTGCACCTCATGACCAGTAGTAATGGGTTAGATCCTTGGCATATCTTCTGCAGCTTCAGGATTTTTGATCTAATCAATCTCTTCTAAAGCTTGAAATGAGTTTTTGTTAGTCTTAATTTAAAAGTTACAGGTATCAAGGAGCTGATGGAAAATTTCAGTCTTATACTGTTTGTTTGTGTGTTTGTTTTCTGTTATTTTAGGTTTTGGGGTTGTCTATTTTTTTTCCAGGGCAAGGCAACATAATACAGTTAAAAGAGTCCCATTTGAAAGGTTACAGCCCTTATATATATATCTGAAATAATGATCATGATTTATATCTTTCTGGTATCACAAATATAAAATGGAGTTGTATACATAAAATGGGATTCAGCTTTTTAACACACATTCAACTGGGGAAGGAACCATGACACTTTTTACCTTTCCAATGTATGTCCCATCATTTGTAATAATCATGGTAAAAACCATGATTGCATAATTCATAACTAATTGCTTTTGTACATTCAGCATGTTGGTGGTGTTCACACTGTAAGTGGAAGGTATATTAAAAAATCAAAAACCAAATAAGAGTAACACTTGATAGCTGAACTCTGATATTTAGTTTGATGTGGGAAATCTCTGTCAGTTTCAGCTGGGAAAAGAAAATACATTTCTTCTCTCTCACTTTCATTAGAATTGAGATAAAGTTAGGTGTATATATCCTTCCTGGAATTTATATTTTATATAGGTTTTTTGTGTGTATTATTTGTGTGGGTGGAGTATTCATGTTTTAATGGAAAGATGTTTATTACCTTATTACAAAAATAACCTTCCATTCATAAAATCATAGAATTGTAGAATGGTTTGTGTTGCAAGAGACTTTTAAAGATCATCTCATTCAACTCCCCTGTCTATTTTATCCTAGAAGAAAAGGTATCACACGGTCATTCTTTTGATTATTTGTAAAATTATGAAGTGTTTGAATATGGTTGGTGTCTATACCACAGCAGAAACTTGACAAGGTGTTACTGTGCCATCTTACATTAATTGTAATATATACAAAAATGTTTTGGTATGTGTCATGGTGAGTTGTAACAAAACGAAAACCCCTCAGCCTATTGAAATCCTATTTCACACCATTGGACACCCATTTTGCAACTGTACATCCTTTGGTATCTTCTCTGTTGTGAGCTGTACTTGCACAGAAAAGCTACAAAAATTATTTGCATGGAAATAAGATTTCCTTCTAAACAAGTGTTACCTGCTAGTCACTAACAGTATGGAAGAGAATCTTAATATTAAACTTTACTCAAGTGGTATTGTTAATTCCAGTTGCCAGAAAACAATGTAAGGAGATATGATCTCAGAGCATGAGAGATTTTTCTTGAAAGAAATCTATTTATCACAATGTTGGCTGAGCACATCATACATATATAGGCTTATAAACAAGGAAACAAATGATGATATATAATATATCTTAATCACAAACCAGTGAGCCTTATTTCATGGAAGACAAAACTGCAATTTGATTCCTTCAAAAGAGAAGAAATCTCAATCAAACCCTATTGTTTGTGGTGACTGGTGACACTACAAAAGATTAGGGAGCTTGATGTAAACTGGTTTTTGGACTGATCACACATTTCAAGGAGACGTGCTCATTGCCAAGCAGTGGCAGTGATGGGGAGAAGGCAGCTTTCATGGACCCTGCCAGGGCAGAATATCTACAGCATTTCTAATGTCCTATTCCCAGCACAGGATCTCAACAACCTAAAAATCCTGGTGAGCGTGTTTGGCAGGGTGTCATTTTATTGTTTTCTACAGATACATGCATATGTTCCAAAAAACGAAGAGTTGGGTGACAAAATTAAGAGACACAAAGGCAGCCTGGGTTAGCCACACAATAAATCCTTTTCCCTTCTCTTGCACCTTCATTCTAGATACATGCACTGTTAACTGTACAACCTGAGAAAATGACAGGTCATAACAGTAATAATAATCACTGAGTTGAGTTTGTGATGTTCAGTTGCATCAGATAACAATGGTAGATAATAATACTGCTAGATTCTCAGTAAAAATAATTTCTATTAAAAACACTGACATCTGTTGCAGGAGAGGCTGAAGTATATCTCATATCTCATCTGCAGATCCTGAGAATCTGAGTCCTGCACTCTGGTTTATCCCAGGAATGAAGCAAGTGTGGCAATGCTGCAGTCCCCACAAGCATGTTGGACCTACTTTCTTTTTCACTCTCTGGGGTCAATGCCATAAGCCCTGTGACTCTTAAGTGGTTTCCAGGGTCAGGAGAGGTGATCGTCATGTTCCATTTTCCCAGGAAAGCACTCCTTTTCCCAAACAACACCAACTGCTGTCTGCCATTTTATTGCGGCACATAAAGTGCCAATTGGATTTTTTTCTGCCAGAGTTTTAACATTTACTTTGAGTGTCATATGCTGAATGACATATAATATTAATTAAAAACAAGCAATGAAATTATCAATAGGCACTGAAAGTCTGATGTGAAATGAATGCATTGGCTGAAAACAAGCTAAAATAAGTGGCGTCTTATGTTTTTCATTTTAAGAAGGAAAAATAAGTAAGAGATATAGTGAGGGTAAAATATTGTATGCTTAAAATGGTCAACAGCAGGAATAATTACATACATATATAATGTATAAGAATTATGTATTACACACAATTATTTATATAATATAGGAAGCAAAGGTAAAATTAATACATAATACATCAAACTGTTTTTAAATATTCAAAAGACTATTTGTGAGGCAGTTAACACTGAATGAAACTGAAACAATGCTGGCAGATAGTGAACTCACTGTATTATTCAGTAGTTCTTAAATTTAGACTTAAGTCTCAAAACTTCATTGGTATCTGAGCAAAGAAGTATACATAAGGAGGTAGTCATTAAAAAAAATGGAGAAAGAGAGAGGAAAGAGCCATATTCACTCTTTCCTGACCCTGAAGAAATCTAATGGCACTCAAAGTAATTAAAGTTATTACATTTTCTCATGTCTAAAATTCTGATACTGGAAGAATCCAGAAGCCCCTCAATTTGCAACATATTTGATGCTCACATCTCATAAATATCCACAGAGCAAGTGTGCTGCTGCTTGTTTCATCTGGGTGTGTTGAACTGGGGCTGGTCTCTGAACTCACCTACTCATCAGCATCCCAGTGTTTATCCTACATCCCCAAGGAGTGGTAACATTACCCCTTTGGCAGCACTCTACAAATGTCAGCTACTTCCAGAGCAGATTCAAGGTCAGCTTTCTAGTAAATTTCTGGTGCTAACCAAGGGGATGTATGCATTCAGGCAATGGTCAGAAAGGAATGTTCTTGAGCCCTTCTGTTGAAAATACCTTGTCATAAATGGGCTAACAAACCCCTTCTTGATTCCAGAAAAACAGCAAAAATAAATGAGGCTGGGATATGCATGGTACCATTACAAAACTTTGTATTTATTTCATGGGCTTTGAATTAAGGTATGGAATTTTTTAAGACAGGGAATTGTACTGGTATCTATATCCTGGAATAAAATAAAAAGAGCAAATAAATCCTGATAATGTTCAGAAACCTAGCCCTTGAGATATCCTGCTGAACCAGGATGGCCTTGATTAAGGACTGCCTTGGTCAGCACATGCAGGGTTTGCAGATGCTATGTTGAGAGTCCTGCTCTGTACAGGGAGCACTGCCACTCACTGCCAGCAATGTTTGGACGTCCAATTCCATGTAATGTTACTAAAAGCCTTGTTTTTTCAATCAAAGAGCAACAGTGGAGGCAGAAGGCTTTTAATACCCATCTAGCAGCATGCCTCTCTTTCTTCCAAGCATGACAAGATTGCTTTTCTTTCTGTGACCACTTGTAACTGTAGCATGTCTGAGAGAGTAAAAAGTGGGAGGATTTAACACAAGTGTGACAAGTATTTCTCTGAAACCAGAAGTCCAACACCGTGGCAATCAAAACACCTTCAGCACTGCTTTGGATGGCTGTCAGAAGACAGATTTTTTGCCAAACTGGAGGTGACTTAGTCTCAAACTGAGAATTCAAGGGAAGCTGCACAATTCCATATTAAATCTTGAAACAGTGAGAGCTGTACTGAGTAAACTTGCCTGAGTAAGCAGCAAGAAGGCATTAACTGATGTGAGGTTTTGTGAGGAGCATGAAATTCACTTTTCCCGTGTGGGACTGGAAGTTTTTTTGGTCACTACCTCAGTGATGTTATTAAAAAGAAAACCTCTGATAACTACTGCAATCTCTGAAAGGAACAGAGACTTTAAATCATAACTGGTTTAGACATGATACATATAAATAGAGAGGAAAAAGGCCTTCCGTTAAAACCCCTTCTCCTCTAGGCAGGTACAGATATAAACCATGATATCTGATGTGTAAGCTGCTAACAGATGACATAAAATTCGTGTTATTAATCTTGTTATTATTAACCTTTGGGATAGTCATTTTTTCTGAAATCTAGTAATATTTCATATTGATATTACAGTGTATAGGTAAAGAGCTCAGAACACTTTGAAGATATTAATTAAAGCTCATCAAGAACGCTCCTGGGAAGCAGAACTAGAATCATTAAAATTATCTGACAGAGGAGGAGAAACTATGCTGTAGAGAATATAAACAACATATTTGATACCCCTATAAAGCCAGAAATTAAATCCAACATCCTCAGTTGTCAATTCGTTTTTGCAGTTACTGAGTACCAGCCTTTTGCATATAAAATATATTAAAAAGTGAAAAATGTCCTCCAAAAGATACTTACCGCTTAAACTAGATTTACAGGTGAGCGGTGCCTGCTGTCAACACACTGGAGATCCATCATGTGACCCAGCCCCACTCCTCTAGCTGGAAGAAAAGATAAAATAATCCATAAAATGCCTGTTCCTCAGAGCTGACGGCTGCAGCAGGACTTGGGATTCCAGGCAGTTACTAAAATACTAAATTGCTTGCTAAAATACTTAATCAACTACTCCATAAGTATAATCCACTTAGTGCTCATATGCTCAGTGTAGATTAAGGGAACATGGATCACTTTCCATGTCTAAGGATGACTTGCAACTGCTACAGAAAAACCCTGAAATTGTTAAACTCTCTGAATGGAACGGGCTATAAAGTCATCTAATCAAAGCCTAATGGATTAATATAGGTATTGTATCTGATATTCAGAATCAAAAATTAAATTTCTCAACACTAGGTTTTATATATTTCAAGTTCCTTGTAAAATCTGTATTTATTGTTGCTTTTGTTTTCTGTTCAAAACTACACTTTTAATAAACTAAGTTCAAATGCCTGTAACTAGAAGTGATTAAAAATATAGCAAAAGTATTTCGAAAGCTATAAGGCAGATTTACCAAAGTTCAGAACAGTATTCTGAATGAAATCTTTATTTTTGTTTGTTTAAATGCTGCATTTTAAATGAGAATGTTTTTCCAACAAACCACAAAAAAAGAGCTATACAGCACTTAAGTATTTTAAATCTAATTTTAACATTAATTTTTCATATTTACATACATCATATTTATATAATGCTTTTTAAAAAATACTTCTTTCAACTTTAAACACACTTGATATTTTATGTCCTGAAAATAGAACGTTTCAAAAGTAATTTTTTTCTCAATTAGGAATTTTTACTAGCACTTCTTAAAACACAAGAACTGCCTGAATCCAGTCAGTTTTAACCAGAACCATCTTTACAAGTTCAAGGATTGTCTGAAGCAATTTGTGACAGAGGTATTAAAGTTTTCCTTGGCTTTTATCTTTCCCTTTTCCATTTTCACTGGAAATTGCTTTTTGATGTACTGTAAGAGTTTTGGGGAAAAGGGATCTCCTGTGCAAATTTTTTCAGCTTGCTGTCTACTATTTCTGTTACTAAACAAACTAAGTGCTTTTGTTTTACAAGGCAGACTTTTGACTGAGATGACAATGTTGTTTTGTTGGGGGTTTTTTATATTTTAATGTATTCAGAAGATGGGTTAGTAATAGAAATCTTTTAATGATTATTTTTATGCTAGTGTTTTGTGGTCAGACTGGATGAGAACATCTGGGTTTATACTGGATCTAATATATACATATAACTAGATGTAAACATCTGATGAATCTTGGCTTTTTCTTAATCAAAGAAAACCACTTTACACCTTTCTTCTGCCAAGTTGTTTCCAGCAGGTTGTAGGGTGCCATAGAGGGGGGAGCAGAAAGACTGAAAGGTTATGAATAATATTGAAAACAGAATACGCATTTGTGAGCTATACAGGACTCACTCAAAGAGAAAGGCACAACACAGTCTCCGTGTGTTAGCATTAAGATATCAGCAGATGCTATAGGTTTCCCACAGTTTCTTTCTCTAAATCAGTGTAGTCCCCTCTATTGAATGCATTTGGCAGTACACTAACTCATGTTATCTGGGAAACCACACACTTCTATTTAACTCTCTCCTCTTACCTGCTCTCCCAGGTTTTGGTTTAAAAAAAACACAGTAATCTGTATAGGATAGACTAACTGAGCAAAGCTGAAGTAAGCTGAAGAAGACAGCAAATGTTACTCATTCACTCAGGAGAGCTAAAATGATATGAGGAAATTATATTTGAGGTCACCATAACAGAATATCAATGAATTATCTTGTGTCATAGTTCTTTAGCAAATAACTCAGATATGTTTGATTGAAATATAAGATACTAAGAAAACAACTTCAATAGTAACAAAAACCTGAGACTGTGCAAAGTGCAAATTACTTTGAAAACAGCACAGTGATGATTTCATATCGATGCTTATGCTGTCTCATTCCTTTGTCAATGTATAACTCACTTCATTGAGTCTCATTATAGAGTCTTTCCCTCATGTCTCACTCAGACAATAAATAAACAAAAATATAAATCATCAAATAAATGAACTTCAGTGTCATTGTTGCTCTGATTTGGCTCTTGAATCTCTGTTCTCTTGAATCTAATATATATATATATATATGTGTATATATATATATATAATGCTTTCCTAGAACTTATGAGCTGGAAACCTCTACATCTTTCTATAACTTGCTAGGTTAAAAAAAAATCTGGGATGCAATTTATCTCTATCTGCTTCTATGTGAACTTTTATCAGCTCTAATTGCCTCTCTGCTTTGATGTACTCATAAAGTCTTTCAACGCTTCCATTCCCTTCCCTCCCACTTGGGAAAATATCCCAATCCTCAGAATCTGACCTTTGGCTTATTTCATGAAGACGAAAGCAGAGAATTTATTCAGGCTCAGAGCAATACTAACGTCATTAACTTACTTCCCACTTTCTGTATATCCCTCAGTGGCTTCACAGAATACTTGATTGGCTTTTTGCTTGTGTATTTAAATGACATAAGACCATATTTTTTGCTACAGAAATATTTATTTCCTTTGATTATTTTATTGCATTTGTAGATTTACCTTTTGATGACATATTTTAAATTATACATTTTTAAATTATCTTTTTGATTATCTGGCACTCTGCTGTCCAGACCAGTATTTCCAACCCTCCTTTCACTCCTCCTTCCACTCCAGTCCTCCCTTCTCTTCAGCAGCCAAATGGCAAAATTATGTCCCTCTGATGTTAGTTATGGATTGGACAAATGACGTTATTCTAAAACTCCAGGCAGTTGCTACACCATAGGATGGTAGGGGAAGGGTCCTGAGACATCAGCCATGATTCTGACTGAATGAGGACTCAATTATATAAGTATTTCCCTGACTGATGATTGACAAACCAATGTCTTAAAAAATTCCAGTGATGGGCATTTCAGAACTTGTCTGCAAAGCATCTCAGGTTACCAGTATCCTAGTGGATTGTTTCCCTAACAGCCAACTTCACCATTGTCTGCTGCAATTGAGGTATTCTTTCTCATATCCTCCCCAGTAGGTGTGGGGAACATCTTATTGCATTTGAATTTTTCAAAATCAGCATTTGAAATGTACAGATTGTGTTTCGTTGACAGTTGGTATGTCACCCTTCAGTTTTCTCCATCACAAGTCTCCTTGTTTTTCTGTGCCAATTGTACTTTCAATATTTCTGACCACTTTGCTCTAGATTTTTTTGTAGAGATTACATCTCCAATATTTCTTTCTTGAAGTAAAGAAAAAATAACCCAAGTGGATTTTGGTAGATTCAAAAGACTACTTCACAGATTTTTCATACTGTGTATTTTAAAGTTAGAATATGCTCCCTTACATATCTCAATATCATGTACTTTTAAAATTAAATCATTAAAATATCCAGAGCTTATTCCTCTTAAATTACATGCTCTTGATTTCAAGCCTTTCTTCCAATCTGCCAAGTTAATTTTTCATTCTTTTTTTTCCTACCAAAGTGTATGCAGCATCTTTGCCTCTAATCCTATTTGCAATGAATAAGATTTTCTATTCTCTTATTTCATTCATTAAGGAAAATACTCCACACAATATAGCTTTGCAATTAATGGGGGCATACTGGTGATTCTACATCAGATACTGTCTTCCTCATGTGTGTGGATCTTTCCTGATCCCAAATTTGTATTTTCATAATTTACAAGACTGTTGCAGGGGACAACATCAAAGTCTTAACAAAGTCAAGAAGTAGTGGGTCAAGTGGGTCAAGAAGACCATATAGATCTATCCAGCCTGGTCTGTCATCAAGAGCATTCTGTCCCTAAGAGCAGATGAACGCCTTTGTAGGCAATATTTCTTCTTTCCATGACCCCCTTCATAGCTCCTTCACATTCACGTTATCTATGTAATAAAGGATTATAAGAAAATATTCCAGTATTTAATCACAATGTTCTCTGTTACATCATTTAATGCATATCTCTTATTTTGATCTAAAACATTAGGTTTCTTTTTTCATTCTACTATGCTTTTTCCTCTCTAGTCTTGCTTTGATCCTAGCATAAATAACTATGTTCCCTCCTCAATTTTAGCCCATCATTCTTTATGTCCATATTGCTCATACCCATCCTGGTGTTTCTATTTTGAATAAAAGGATTTCAATAGCTGACATTCAGATGCCTATACCACTTTCAGAATTCAAGAATATCTTCTTGACAGGGTTCCTAATTCTGCTGCCTTGTGTACATTATGTCCAATGTGGAAATTCTCAGTATGTCTTGAAAATGTAGAAAGTAGTCTAATCTGTGGCAAAAGAAGTATTTGAGTCAATATATTCTGGTGACCAGGCATAATAATCTGACAGAATAGTTTTCAGATTGTTCTCTACTCACATTTTTAGAGTATCTAGTAAACACAGAAGAAGATTACATTTCCCACAGGTGTTTTTTCTATATTAACTTTTAATGACTCTGTAATGATTGTATGAAATTATTGTCCTGCAGGTGGTTTAAGGCAATTTCTTTATATCATTTTAATGGTTCAGAACAGATGTGCTTGCTAATCTTCTTGCCAGCTAGGTGCTGCTGTGATGTCTGTACACTACAATACTTTGAACTGTGGTCTACTCTCCATTTCCAATTAACTCTGTGGGAACTTTTTGACTTAATATGAACAGGATCAGGCTCTTTGCTGTTGAAGAGGCTCTAGAGAAGCACTAATATCTTTTTACTGACAAAAATCAAGAGAGGGATGAATAAGTGGCCATCCCGTCCGTGGAATCTCCAGGAGATTTCCTTAATTTGGCAAGATAATAGCTTCTAGCTTTAAGTGAGGGACAGTGCTGCTATTGCAAGGCAGAGATAATATATGGTTACTCCTCTAATAGTTTTAAACTGTAGAAGGAAAAACCAAGAGTGGCAGAAATGTGGCATAATCAGAGCAGTTACATGTCAGTGATTTATATGGTTTACATGTTACTTGGTTCAAACAGGAAAAGGGATTTTCAACGAACTTCAATGCTACCCATGTTTTCCCACATGTTGGGGTTCAACAACTCCCTAATAATACCTAAGGGCAGCTGTGACAGTCTCCAGACCACTACAACTTGGCAAGGGGTATGGAGATGGAGATTCTGTTATTGCAGTGAGAAAAATAGTAAGCTGAACACCATATGTGATTTTCTGAGGGATAGAAAACAAGAAAATCAGTTTAAAAGACTAGACTTTCAAAATGTATTGGTTACAATTTTAATTAATTGGTATAAATGTTAAAGGTATTCTTTTTCTAGAAAAATAAAGTTCTCAGATTGGAGTTTTTGTGGAAGATTGCTGCTACAGTGATGTGTGTGTCAGAGACAGCAGATCAGAGGCCTGAAACCTGTTCTTTACAGCAACAGTTCAGTCCAACCCAGGTCACCCTCAGAGTCCAGTTTTGGGGAAGAACAGTTCTGGATGTGATGGCTCTCCTTCTATATTCTGCTACTGGCAAAACTGTGGGGTTCAAATACTTGACCTTCATTAAAAAAAAAAANTTATTTATACAGGATTTATATAATATTTAAAGTTGGAAGTTCAAATAAAATTTTAAAATATTTCCAGAATTTGGATTAATTCATTAAGTTAATTAATTTGAATTAATGGTAATTTTCATGCTAGGCTCCTAGATAAATGATATATCATTTGATTAATCATTGATATATCTATGTTGATTCAGGCACTGAATCCAATACTGGAAATACATAAACCATCTTCCAGTACTGTTTAATAAACAGTCATTTCCAAACAATTAAATAAATGACAAACACTCTCTTATTTAATTTCTGTGATTCTATTCAAAAGGAAGCAAGCAGACTGCTATGGTCAAGTCTTCATCACTTCCTAATGCCATAACAGTGTTTTTAAATCAAACCAGCCACAGATATTCCAGAAGACTCAAAGCAGAAGACGAATTAGATTTGAAAGACTGAAAAATTCATGTAAATGTGGCAATAAAATCAAGTGTCTGCTCTGTGGACAGATTATGTGGTGTTACTGCTGCTGTTACTGCTGCTACTGAGAAGGTGCTCAGTCCACAACAGCCTATTGACTCCAAGGTGTGGTGAGGTCCATAAGACCCAGGAGGTGTGCAAGGTAATCCTTTGGGGTGCAAGAAGAAAATATATTTTGTGTCATTAATAAGAAAGACAGAATATTTTTCAAAATTAAAAATAGCTTTTATTTTGTCTTTATTTCATCCTTTTAAAAATTTCTATTCTTTTGTACAATTTAGAGTGTGAATTGTATATAGTACACTGTGCATGCACGTAATTTATAAATAAATAAATGTAGGTACATGGAGAATGTGTACTCAGAAGTTCTTGCCTTGACCAAAAAAGGTTGAAAATCGCTGTACTATAGGGATTACTATGAATTCCAACAGGAATCTAAAGAATATTGAGAGCAACATTCATTCAACAAAAGAGTTACAGTGAATCCATGCCAGACTTGTCCCATGCAGCAGGAAATTTGCCCTAATTTGATTTTGAACATTTATTCTACTTCAAACCCACCACTTAGACATTAAAAACCTGGCCTAGCCCTTCATTTTCAATGTGGGAGACTGCAAAACTGGAAATACAGTTTGCCAGTAAATATTAAGTCTTGAAGAGCTGTTTCAGCCTAATATAAAGACATGTGAGTCCTCTTCCTTCTCTCAGCTGCTGTGGGTTCTCCTGGGAACAGGCTCAGGCACAGACAGTCCTTGCTCAGAGTGAGGGGCAGAGATGTCTAGAAGACATTTGTCTGAACCTGGGCTATCAGAAAGCAATCCTCACTGTGCCAAGCAGACATTGGTAATAAAGATAATAATTTAATTGTAACTGCCCTTCATTGCGCTGTGTAGCTTATAATAAAACACAACATAGTAAGAGAGAATAAGATAAGAGAAAATCTTTGTCTAACATAAGTAGGTGTAAACCAATGTAGAGCAAAGTGTTAAGAAATGTTGGTAGACGGAAAAAAAAACCTTTGATTTGTTACTCCGTACTTGGGTGAGGCTTCAACTCTGTTTTCCACACGCAAAATACATAGAATATGTAAGATTTGTGTTCCTTTGTGTGCAAGACTCAGATTTCTCTCTGCATTGCCCAGCCTGCACTGCCCATCCATTTGCAGCTTCCTTCACTACTGTATTAGGAACAAGCACTGCTGCAGCAGGTTCTGACCTTGGCAGCTACACCAAGATATGCAGGAAAAGAATTGTTAAGATTAGGAGCCTTGCTTGATCTCAGGCTTTGATGATTTAAAGATGACAGCTCATCTCATTCTTGTCAGATGAGGACTTTGAGGGTTTCTGAAAGGATGCAGACACCTAGATTTGTCATTCACATGAGCTTAGGCAGTATTATGCAGCTTTTATTACCACCATCTATTTGCTAAGTCTTTTAGAGATCCCACTAAAACTACAGAAATATAATGTCCTCTTTAAATCAGTGACATCAGAAAACTGAAGACCAGTATTGAACTTTGACATCTACCTGACTGTTGCTAGCATTTTGTTTTCTTTCAAGAGAAAGGAAAATGTATTTCTTGGAAAATTATCATTTTAGCTATTTCTTTTGGTAAAGGGCCTTCAAAAGTGAAGAACTTTTCAACAAACTTAATGAACTCTTTAAGTTTCTTGTTTGTTTGATTCTGATTAAGAGATTGTGGAACTACCAGATGATGCAAGACAATATCCTTCTTCAATTAGCATGAAAAAATATTGCTCACAAATTTAACAATGCTTCAGGAGTAGGAAAAAAATCCCAAAAGTGATAGACTCAGGATGGTGAAATTCAGGGACAAGACTATTGTCGTGACCTAATAGCAAAGGAAAGGTGTTTAATGAAAAGGGATATATGAGTGGGAGGGGATTAATTGTAAATTCAGCGTTTGCCTTTAACTAAAGAAGTTGGATTTGAAGATCGCATTTCTTCAGGGTTTCATACAAAAGACTTACTACCACAGTTTTATATTCATAGTAGATTAATTAGTTTTATTTAAATTCTGAGCCTCGAAATGTCACTGAAAAATAGATTAATCCAACACCACGATGTAGTGCTAACAATCTGATCAAGAAGAAAGACATGAGAAATTATTAATCATAGGATCATTTAGGTTGGAAAAGACCACTAAGATCGAGTCCAACCATTAACCCAACACTGTCCAGTCTAAACTATGTCCCTAATCCCTAAATCAAATCCCTAAGCACCACATCTACACCTTTTATAAAAACCTTCAGGGATACAAACTCAAAAACTTCACTGGGAAGCCAGTTCCAATGGTTGACAACTCTTCCAGTGAAGAAATTTCCCCCTAATATCCAATGTAAACCTCCCCATATGCAACTTGTGGCCATTTCCTTTCATGATATGACTTTTTACTTGGGAGTAGAAAGTGATAAGGTCACCCTTAAGCCGCCTTTTCTCCAGGAGAAACGAGAGAAATGAAAAATGGAAAATAGAAGGGAGCAAAGAGAATTGTAAGAATGCAGAAATAGAAACAGGGAAAGAGGAGAATGAAAATATCAAAAAGGATGGGGGAAGTGTGAACATAACCAAAAAATTCGAAGAAAAAGTCAGATTTAATACCAGGGAGAAAGAGAAAAGACCAATGGAAATAGTCTATGTTGCAAAAGGATACAGTCTGATAAAAAGTAGAAGGCATCAAATAATAAGAGCAGCCATATGAGGTGAAAAAACCATATACCTGACCAAATATTTGGGTGAGAATGTCAGTAGAGGTACTCTGCTCTAAAGAAGATGAATGTGGCTGGCAGATAGACCAGGCACTGGTGGTCTGCACAGCCTGGTACAGTGGGAAATGTCCCTGAGGCGTGCCTTGCTGAAAGGAGGAGCAACCTGGTATGGTCCTAGTGAGCTGCACTTCCTGAGACATCTGCTCAGTCCTCAGGGCTTGCAGCCACCACCTGGCACAAGTCATTGGGAATAGCAATTTTTTTAAATTTCAGAGTCAAGGCTGACTCTCCTAGCAAGCAATGAAACTTGTGACTACACCATGTCCTGGTTTGATTATCATAGTTAAGGCACACCTTAGCCATCTCCTGCTGCTGCAGAGCACAGCTGCCCGCAACACAGCTACATTTCCCGATTGGCAAAAATTTTTTTTTTTTCATTATTAATTGGGCTACACACTGTCCTTTGGCTCCCCTGACAGTGAAAATCACTCAAGGAGATGGAAAACAACAGCACTTTACCTTGTAAACACAGCTTTGAAAGGCAAGGGTTTCTGAGGATAACATTGACATTTTGTGCAACAAATATGTTGGTTTTCATTTCTTTTCATGCTATCTGTGCAGCCTATATGTATCTCATGCCATAGACTAGAGAACAGAATGTGTCTTGGTTTGAGTTGGAACAGCTGAGCTTTACTGCCCCCCACCTGAGGGTGCCAATTGGCTTCTTGCATGGGACTGAAAAAGGTGAAGCAGAGCAGGTTTTTTTGTGGTCCTAAACAGGAAAACATGCCCTGAAATGTTTGCATTAGATTTACCATGCTATTGCACTGACATATAATGGACAAACAGAAACAGAGCTGGTGTTACAACTCCTGCAGCTCTATCCAGATGAGAATGTCACATACAATGTAACAAATTACATAACAGTCATGTCTCTTTTCAGCAGAGAATTAAACTGACAAGCTGTATCCTGTTATTTCTTTGGGAGCTCTTCTAGAACTTAACCTCAATCTCAGTGCTCAATTGTTGGCACATTTTATATAGTCTGCACTTCTGCTTTAGTATCATATTAAAAATATTTTATCCAACTTAAGGTCTACATTCTGCTTTATGATAATACCACTTCAAGTATTCTGGGGAGAACTGATTTTATGATTATAAAAGATTGAAAGGTAAACAAAAGTTTGCTCCAGGAAATTTTTTTGGGGATAAATTTTGATCCCAAAACTGCTTCTGTTTCTACCTTATAGCTTGCTTCATGAAACACAATGTAAAGCAGTTAGAAAATGCAATATATTTTCCAAAGATGTTGATGAAAATAGATGCAATATTAGTAAAAAGTCAACCGAAAACAACAAGGTCTTTAAAATCACAACCACACTTGACTGAACAGTTACAAGCATCCTTTTAGTCACCCTAAAGCTTCTTATTTCAAAGCTACAAAATAGATGTATTGACAGTTGCACAGGAATGAACTTTAAAGATACATAAAGGCAGCAGAGGTCAACCAAACTCTGAATAAATGTCAAGATGCCAGAGGCTCATGAGGAAATGCAAGAAATTCAGGCGCTGCTGCTGTCCCTGAGACCAGGGGAAAGAATTAACAGTACTTCCCATGCAGTGCCCTGGAGTCAAAGCAAAGGGATTTCAAGCATTTTCTTGTCCCAGGAAAGGAAGAAAAGAGGTCAGTGCTACCCAGCTTCACCACTAGATCCCCAAGGGCAGCCCCTGCCAAATCTTAGCTAGAAAGGGAAAGCCTACAAAACTTTTTTGCCTTCAACCACAGTCCTTGTCCAACAAGAGGGCAAAGGGTTATTTTTGCCCTTGTTTCGTCATCTGTCTTTGCAATTATTTGCACATTTATACAAATTTAATAAGTACATGTATATATATAAACAAAAACATATGTGTGAATCTGGAACACTGCTTTGGCCTTTCAAGATTTCTGAGAGATGAGAACCAAGCTGAGATTTTCATCCTGCACTTCTGCTAACATCTCTTACAGAGATTTTTAGAAACAGAGCTCAGAACTGTGCCAATTGTTTATCTATTGCCAAAAAAATTAACTTTTCACACAGTGTTTAATAACATATAGGCTTCAGGGAGTAAATCTGGACAACATTTTTGCATCAGCTCAGAAGGATTTATGAGGAAGCCAAGTTGTGATAATATGGCACAGTTTTCCCCCACGTGTTATTCTCTCTAGAGCAAAGGCAGTCCTGCATTTCATAGTACCCTCTCAGGACAGAAGCTGCTCCTGCAGCTGACCTAGAGTGGCTGCACAGACCACCTGCACACCACATTTCCTGACATCCACAGACACGCTCAGTGCCTGGCACCTGGGGCTGCATCAGACACCATTTGACTTGACAGCTACACTCCTGAGTGCCATTTACTTGTGGAAGGGATCTGCCAAGCAAGTGTGGCAGATTGTTTCCACAGCCTGTTGTGCATAATGTTTTATTTTCACTTATTCTGAAGTTTCCCATATGTTTCTCAGATAAATCTACACAGCCAGATGGTACAAATAAAATACATTAACAAGACTGTCTGCCCTTGTGAGAGGAGATCATATCCTACCATTAGCAGTTGCTAACCGTAAGTAGACACATGGAGCTGCAGAAAAAGAAGTGGATGCCTGGAGGTATCGTATTCAGTGCAACACCTGAGGCGATGAGTTTCTAGCCAGCCTCTTGGCATGTGAGACACTCTCACTGAGAGTGCTGAATGGCAGCATTAAGGGATGTCTGTCATGAAATTGTGAGGTTTGATTGCAATAATGCATAAGACATCATAAGAGCATATCTGCACCGCAACTGTAGGCATGACTAACACAAGAGAACGGCCACATTAACTGTACAGGTAGCCACAGTGAAAAAGCACTGACACCACTTTCAGGATGGGTTTGGAGAACTTACATCTGCATACTTCTTGCTATCTTGCACTAAATCCATGACCCATGGCACTGCTGTATTTCATACTTATACTAGCCAGACTGGAAATGGCTGATATACCTTCTCATGCTGCACTCACACATGTCATTTGCACAAAGCACATATCTTAATGTAGTCATTAATTATCCTTGGTTGCATGTCCTTCCTGCAGTTTTGACTGTTCACTACTACCCTTGCTTACTTCTGATAAAGTATTATCTCTGCACTTTTCACTTTTCATCCAATTTGATTTAAAAGTTGTAATGCTTCTATCACTTTAGGCATCAGTGCTTGCAAAGTTCAGCTTAACAAAGACTAGTTTGGGAGGGCTAGAAGGAGGAGTCAGGAAACTACCAGCCAGCCAGCCTCACCTCTATCCCTGAAAAGGTGATGGGACAGGACATTCTGGAGGCCATCATCACACATGTAAAAGAAAAGGTCATCAGGAATAGTCAGCATAGATGCACCAAGTTGTGCTTGACCAATCTGATAGCCTTCTATGATGGTATGGCAGGATGGGTCAACAAGGGGAGGCAGTGGATGTTGTCTACCTCGACTTCAACAAGGCTTTTGACACTGTCTGCCATAATATCCTCACAGATAAACTCAGGAAATATGGGTTAGATGAAAGGACAATGAGGAAAATCAAGAACTGGCTGATTGGCAGAGCTCAGAGTGTTGTGATCAGAGTGGTAGAATCCAGATGGAGGCCTGTAGTCAGTGGTGTTCTCCAGGGAACAGTGCTGAGTGCAGTCTCACTCAACTTGATGAAGGGATAGAATGGGCCCTCAGCAAGTTTACTGATGATACAAAACTGGGAGAGTGACCAATACACCTGAAGGCTGTGTTGCTGTTCTGTGGGTCCATGACAGGCTGCAGAGTTGGGCAGAGAGAAACCTGATGAGGTTCAACAAGGGCAAATGCAGAGTCCTGCACAAAATAGGCAAAACATTGTTATAAAACAATAGCTTCTATATTTTATTTCACTGTGTTCCCAGCTGTGCTATTGAGAGCCTTCAGCCTGGGTGCCTGTGTTTAACTCTATCTCCTTTAAGTCCTTGCAGTTTATCTTGAAGTCCTACAGCACTCTAGAAATTTGTGGAAGTGTCCATTTAGATATGAACGTGCCAAAATTTCTCAGCCAGAACCTTTTTAAGAAGAAACAGTCTTTTTATTTCTCTAATAAGAACAAGATAATTTAGGTGTCCATGATTTGATTTCAGATATCTTGCAATTACCATCAGCTAAACAAGAGAGGGTAAGTACTTCTTCAGGTGTTGTCAGTGCAAGCACAGTGGATGACGTGTCTCAAATGCAGATTGAAAACCATTCTCTTCTTTTGAGTCAGCTTTTTGATATGCAGTTACACTTGTTCTTCATCCTTCAATATCACTGAAAATACTCCTCATCTGACTGATCTGTGGGGATCAGCTAACAGTTTGACGTATAAACAAATTCAGGAAATTTCTTAATTTAAGCATGCCCTGAATAGTTGTTAAATCACAGTGATGTGAAGAGCCTGCTCTGAGCCATACAAGCATCCTTGCCTTCAGAACAAACATATTACACATGATTTTTATACTGTGCAGTATGAAAAAGGGATGGACAAACCAAACCTACAACCAAAGGGATGGGCAGACCTCAGCCATGTTGGAATGATATCTTGGGTAGTCATCTCCCTGATCATTCAGGCTATGTCACATGAGGATGAAAATTTTTGAGTATGCAGAAAGGTCCACTTCTGTAATGTAAAATCAACCAGTTTTGTTTAAATTATTTTTGTAAATGAGACAAGATATTTGAGCAGAACAATCCAGTATAGTTTTTCAGATCAAGAATTTAAGGAAAGTTGCACAAATATCAACAATTGCAAGAGAACTGAAGTCCAACCATTGGCAACTAAATAGACGTTAGGAGAGATGGAAGGACCTTTCTTGTTAAAAAGGTGTCTGGGAACACATTCAAAAAAAAATTCGTTTGGAATGATAAGATTAATAAAACTTTTCCCTACTTCTATTTGTAAACATGTCTGAGGTTTGTAGAGTTTCTTCACCCTTCAGTGCCCAAAAGAGATACTCCTTCTAAGGGTACCTTAATGGGAAGACAGAGTTTCAACCTCTGTTATTCCTACTGCTTGCATTTCTTGCATTTTCCATTTTAATGATGCATCTTTCCATCATATCATAGAATCCAGCTGCGTATTCTTGAACCATGAGATGTTATAGGCAAGTGTTAGGAGCTGCTGATTTTACAGAGTGAATAAATAACAGTTTGAGTTACACATTCAGAGTTTCTATCCTTGTTTTAAGAGGATTGTTACTGCTCCTTTAGTAGGACAGATACCAAGTTTAGCAACATTCCTGCTTTTGACCAACACTTGACTATTTCCCCAGTGCTCATCTCTTGTTTATAAAGACTGGAGGATGTGAAAGAAGATTGTGAAGGATTCACACTGTAAAAGGACAGACCACTCTTAACCAAAATATCTTTATTAAAATGCAAGAATCTCAGTTATAGTTTTTTCCCTAGTGAATAAAAATATGAAATATCAGTTTATTTATACAATAATTTAAACTAGTAATAAAGAAATATTTCCCAGCTATCTAGAGCCTAAGACAACACCCTTAAGTATTTCAGTGGATCACAAGAGACATATTTTCATGCAACTAGTGCTCTGGCAACACATTAATGAGAATGTTATAAACATCTACAGAGAGCTCACAGAAAAAAAGGCAGCTTTGAAGATATATGGAAACACAAAAGCTGCAAAACTAAACTTTGCGTGGAATATTAAGACATTTTTTCACAGTTAATGTAAGGTTGTAAATATTTCCTGATGTCTCTGACAAGTTAAATGAATTTGATAAATCTGTAAATAGAAAAAATTTGAGACCACCAAGCTATTTCATTAACATGAGGGAAAAGGTCACCAGCATGCACCAGGAGAAGTGTTAGAAAGATCAACAAAAAGTGGCAGTGCAATATGAACATTTATAGAGAATTTATAGAACCAACCTCAGAAGGTAATGTGCAATTCCACGGGGCTATAGCTGGGTTGAATTGGTACCAGTGCTGTTGTAGGCTAAATTCTGTCCAAGCTTTTCTGTGTTTTTATGAGTTGATGTAAACTTTTACCCTCTGTAGCATCTGGTATTAGAAGAATAAATTGTAGTACTATGTACTTAAAATTAATCTACTTAATGTAAAATATCATCAGAAATTATTTCCCCTTTGCACAGCATCTAAAGTTACAAATATCCTATAAAATGGGAAGAGCATCAGATATTAATCTATAAATTATCATATAATACTGTTCCTGAAATGTGTTTTCCCAACATATATATTAGGTATATCAGGTATCCAGGAAATCAGCCTTATTCAGCCTCAAACTGGACAATCTCAACAGGCAAATGAAAACAGAATTGACATTCAAAGTGACAAAAAGAAGTGTGATTTTGCTGTCAGTATGCAGAAGAGAAGTCAACCAAATGTCAATTATTTTATTTCCATGCTATGTTTGAAAAGCACTTACTTGAATCTATGAAATTGTAATAGCAATAATATATTACTGTGATTACCATGTTAACAAAATTTAAGAACTTATTTTTTCTAAATTTTATTTGAAATGCCTAAATTTCTTTTCCCATGTCTTCTGCAAATTGCAAGCACTCTTTTTTACAGGGTTTCCTCCCCTAATGGCTTAATGCCAGACTGCAGCTAAGTACGTGGTACACAGTCACTTGCTCACTGCCTTCCACATCCCACCCCAGTGGTATGGGGAGGAGAACAGGAAACAGGTAAAATGCGGCTTGAGATAAGAACAGTTTAATAATTGAAATGAAGTGAGATATATCTGTAATAATGATTAAAGAGATAACGAGAACAAGAAGAACAAAGCCCAAGAAAAAAAAGTGATGCTAAATACAATTGCTCACCACCTGCTGACCGATACCCAGACTGTCACCAAACAGGGATTGGTCCCTCCCTGTCGATAACATCCAGTTCACACACTGAACATGATGCTTTATGGTATGGAATATCCCTCTCAACAGTTTGAATCAGCTGTCCTGACCATGCCCCCTCCTGGCTTTTTGTGTACCTCCCCGCTGGCAGAGCATGGGAAATTGAAATGTGTTTGACTTAAGGTATATTCTACTCAGCAACCACAAAAACATCAGTGTATTATCAATATTATTCTCATAATCTAAACATAGCATACTGTATCACCTACTAGGAAGAAAAATAACTCTCTCCCAGTCAAAACCAGGACAGTATCTACCTGTTATTCTATATCACTGAAGTTATGCCTGGGTACCACACTTTCTAATATGCCCCAGTTAACCACCATCACCTTTCCTGTCTTTTGATGTATATACACAGATAGCATTCCCTTAGTCTACGGATGAATCCCTATAAAATGTGTATTGAGTTTTAGTCCATGATTTTGGACACCATTGGTCATCACAGTCTTTCAGAGCAAGAAAGATGGTGTGCGGTGTTGGATTGTTGCCTGCTGAAGTCAAATCTGATTCCACCACCTCTGTGATTATGTGGTTTAATCAAAATTGATTTTTCATTAATCTGAGTGATTTTTACTGTAATACCCTTGATAGTGCAATTGAAGGGGGCTTGGATTGAGATCCCTGAATCCAAAGTGGCAGAGGCAAGCACCATGACTAGGCGCATTTGTGGGAGTATGATAGGGTCCATCTTCCAGGCCTCTCCATATTTCTATTTTAGCCATTGTCTTTCATATCCCATGGGCTTTAACTGATTACCTTGCTAATTGCAGCACTTGTTTCACATTCATATTAAGTCCACTCATAATCATGAGCCTATCCATACATTACCTCTCCTCGTTGAGGTCAGTGTACAGACAAAATATTGGCCATTTTTCTTCTTCAGCAATGTCTAAAGCCAGGTTGGTAGCTTTCACCTCTGCAAACTGACTTGATTTCCCTTCTTCAGCAGTTTCTGAGACTTAGCATGGAGCACTCCATACAGATGACTTCCACCTCCGAGACTTTCCTACAACATGGCAGTAGGAAGCCATCAGTAAAAGAGGCATATTGCTTCTCACATTCTAATAATTTATTATATGATGGGGCCTCTTCACCAGGGATTTACCTGAACTGAACTATCTCCTGTCTGATTTGTTCAAAGGCTTGTCATTGCTCAGGGCCCTTTTTGAAATCATTCTTCTTCCAGGTCACTTGATAGAGAGGACTGGCAATAAGACTGTCATTTGGAACCTGCATTCTCTAAAAACCCACAATGCTTAGGAAAGCTTTTATTAGTTGGTGGAGACACGGCTTTTGTTTTTTTGATCACATCCATTGGGATCTGATGATGTCCATCTTGACATATTATTCCTAAAAACTAGATATCTTGTTGGCCTTCTTTTTTTAAAATTTTTGTATGTAAAAACCAGCTTTCACATGGGTTTTGACTATTTGCTTCCCTTTTTCAAAAGCTACTTCTTCTGAATTGCCCCACACAATGTTGTCAGCAATGTAGCACAGGCGTTCTGAAGCTTCACCCTGATCCAGTGCAGTCTGGATCAGTCCACGGCAGAGAGGACAGCTGTGTTTCCATCCCTGGGGCACTCATCTCCAGTACTGGGTGCCTCTCCAGGGGGAAAATGAACAGTGAGCTGCACTCTGCTGCCAGCTGGGCAGGGGAGGGGATTGTCCTACTCTGCTCTGCTCTGCTCTGCTCTGCTCTGCACTGGGGCAGCCTCACCTTGAGTGCTGGGGGCAGCTTTGGGTGCCACAATATAGCAAAGACTAAGTCAAGCTATTAAAGACCATCCAAAGAAGGTCACAAGGATGGTGAAGCCTTATGAGGAGTGGCTGAGGTCACTTGGTTTTTAAGGCTGGAGGAAACTGAGGGGAAACATTGTTGCAGTCTACAACTCCCTTGGGAGGGGAAGCCGAGGGCTGAACTGATGTCTTCACTCGTGTGCCCAGTGACAGGACCTGAAGGATGGCCTGAAGCTGAGTCAGAGGAGGTTTAGGCTGGATATCAGGAAAAGGTTTTTCATCCAAAGGCTGGTTGAGCACTGGTACAGGTTCCCCAGGGAGCTGGTCATGGCACAAAGCCTGTCTGAGTTCAAGAAGTGTTTGGGCAATGCTCTCAGGCACATGGGGTGGTGCTGGGGTGTCCTGTGCAGGGCCAAGGATTGGACTCGATGATCCTGATGGGTCCCTTCCAACTCAGCATGTTCTATGATTCTATGATTCTATAATTCTGTGATTCTGTTATTCTATGAATGACGCACAGAACCTCTGAGCCAGTCTCCATGGGTTTTTTGCCGCTCATTCCTAGTCAAGCTGATTTCAGTCTCCAAAACAGTCAGCTGTTGGGGTCCCCTTGTCACTCCAGAAATACAAGAGGGTTCTTCCCCTGTATGACTCATGGCATTAGGTTACACTGTGCACCACTCTCTCCTACAACCTCATACTCACGTGGATCCAATGCACCAATGTGCTGTGTCTGATCCACACAGCCCAGTAAAACTGGTTCTCCTGCTTTTCCACCTGGATGGAAGCAGGCCCTCCTTAGTCCTTCTCATAGGATTCTCTACATACTTATTGCAAAAATGAGTTAAAACTAAAATCTCTCTCTACAAAATATTTCTGCTAGAAATCCAAGCCAGATAATCATCTTTCACATTTTCTCATTAATTGTTTGAAAATTTATCATGAAAACTAATGTGAAATTTCCACAAATTTTCCTGGGACTAAAATCAGATTTTTGTATGGCCATATGGTGAAGGACAGAGTAAAACTGGAAGAATCACAAATATTCTATAGAATCATAAATAGAACATGGTTACTTTGTTAATATGTTGGCTGCCTGTAACAGTTCAGAAATTTCCTTACTTAGGAATTATATCTAAGCATAGCTGTTGAAAGGAAAGCACTAAATTAGTCCATTCAAGCCTTTAAACACATATATTTTCCCCTGCCATTTCAATTACTATTTCATACTAAAATATAACATGGAAGTAAAATTAAAGCAGAAGTGGAAGAATGCTAAATTTTAATACAAGTACATAAATTCAAGGTCAGTCCTGAAAGGGAAAGGAATGCTTTCTAGAAGAAATTATATGTTCTATCTCACTAAACTCCATAAAAATCTGGTCCAGACTCTAATACTCTTCTTGGTTACAACTTCGTGTGAAGAATTAGGCCAGTTGAGCTACACATAAAATATCTACCTAGACAAATTTAGTTTTGAGATCAGGTCTTGCAATAGAGACCATGAAAAGACAGACCTCACGGTACTTGTGTTAGCTGTCTGCTCAGCTGAAGTGTCTAGACATAGGCACTGTATTTCAAGGGAGAAGAGAATAAAGCTGAGGCCAAAAAATGAATTTGTGGGGAATTACTGAACACATTAGATTTCAGATTTGAGATGAAGGGCCGCTCTGTTTGTCTTCAGATGAGAGGACACTAACTTTTTAGGCAGAGGGGTTAATTTCTTCCTGACCCACTATGGATAAAATCAGTTAAATTTTGCTTTTGTAGTGATCCATACAATTCTATTACATCACACTGTCATGATTACATCATATCACATCTTTCCACAGTCATAGCTTAGTCATAGGCCATTCAAGTAAGAGTTGGAATTGATGTTCCTTGTGGGTCCCTTTCAGCTCAGAATATTCTGTGAACTACTCTCCACAGCTTTTTTACAAAGCTATCCTGGGGTCTTTCATTTGCAACCTGTATAGAGACATCATAACACTATGGACACAGTGTGAAAACAACAGGAATTCATATAATATATTTTTTCTAGATGGCAAGTAAATTAATTTTTTAAAGCTCAAATTAAATAAAAGAATCAGTATAAGTGTTCTTTATCTTTGAGAAAAGAGTATGAGAAGTAAGAGTTAAGGAAAAAGAGCAAACACAAGTGATGAGATTTTCCCTTCCACCCTTTCAACACCAATGAATATTTTATTGAATTCTGGAAGGCATAAGGGATCATTTTTTTTATTCTAAGGATGAGGATTTTCATTGGGATTTGATATATTTATTCTAGGAGAAGCATTTATTACGACTGCTTTATTTTCTAGTAAAATTTGTTAAAGGCTACAAAACCAGGTCCTTTTTATACTATAAAATAAAGGTGACTATTCAGAGACTATTTTGTTCTGTGTCTCACTGTTGAGGTACCTGGTCTTTGCCAGTATAACCATCTTCTGCTGGCATCAGTTCCAGTGAAATCAAAAGGAGGCATTGGGTAATTCTAGCTGATGATTTGATGAAGAGTTATGCAGATTTTTCAAAACTGCACAGCTCATAGAGGCGCAGCAGAGTCCAGGCCCTGACATTGCCATCCTCTAAACTCTTATGTTATGATTTTAAAGAATCAAAAAAGAACAACCATGCGGAGAGCAATTTTCTTTTCTTTTTAATGATTTAAAGCTTGTACTTTCAATTGTGCTGTTTATTTCCTTGAAACAACTGTTTGTTCTTGCACTAAATCCAACAAAAGCTCATGAGTCACTAAGTTTGAAATTGATTTGGCTTTCTGGAGCAAGCCCCCTATGTATTTCTTCATTTGCTGAAAGGACACAGGCTCACAAGATTTTCAGTGCTTCTGGTAGCCCAGGGGAGAGCTCCTTAATTGGTGAGTGTACAAAAAAAATAATAATTCCCTTGTAAGAAACTTCTCCCCTACAGATGCTATGCTTTATTCTTTTATCTGGGTTGAGCCTGTAAGTGGCTGAGTACCTTTAATTCCCTATCGAAATCTGTGGGGGCTGGTAGAAGTTCTTTACCACCAGCTCATTTCAAAAGGCATCTGGGTAGTTTGGATCTTCAGAAGGCTGAGCCCTTGTTGAACTGGTCAGTTCTGGTCCAGAGCAGACGGTCCTCACCAGGGGGGAGAATGTCACAGCTGACCCTACCCTGAGAATATTGAGCTACAAGATCCCCTGATATCCCTTCTACATTGAATTTTCCTGTGGTTCTAGAATTCCTCTTGATTTTAGAGAATGACATTAGAGTTCACCAGCTGCTGGGTAGAATTCTCTCTATATCTAAAATTCTGGGATGGGTGAAACAAAAAGTGTTTAATAGCCTTAGCTAAATATTGGAGCCCTAAGTCATATTATTCTTTTGGTTTTTGGTTTAAATTTGTCCTCTGAATAATTTTTATCTCAGGCGGGAAAAGAAGAAAGAGCACACTAATGACCTTTATGTTTTGAAAGAAGTGAGTAAAAATTTATTAAACTGCAGTCAGGTAAAGCTCTTTGCAGACACACAGGGAAATATTTGCAGAGACTTCAAGGTGGGTTTTGGGCAGGAAATGGTTTGGATTCATAAAAGTGGAAAAGCGTTTAGCTAAATGTTTACCTTGTATGTAGCTTGAAGTGGTCAAGTAAAAACAGAAGGTCATATATGACATTTGGAGATGTCTCCAGATAATACTAAATATAGTCAGGAGTTTTTCTTTGGGGAAAGAGGCCTTTATACTGACATAATGTTAGTTTTAGAATTTACTTCTTACTCCCACAACATAGCTAATACAAGTGTTTTACATTAAGAGAATATAATTATGAGACTCAGCTATTCAAAGATTGCAATTTATATTTTGAAACAGCACCATGACAGTTAATGAGAATTTCTGAAATTACAAGGAAATATATTAACTCTTGAACTGGTGGATGACACTAATATTAGCAAGAAACAATTTTGTTGAAGTAATAATATTAGACTAGCAGAATTGTAGGGTTCCTTTCTTGTCTTTTTATTTTCCCATTTGAACTATATGAAGATTGAAAGTGTACTCTGATAATGAGTTTCTAAAGGAAATGCATTTGCATTCAGTCAATAACTATGATAGTTACCAAACATATAGTATGTCTAACTTCACAATCTTTAATGCATTTATCTACAAAGAACACCGTGTAATGGAATATGTATAGTTATATCCTGTCACATGAGTTGAAGACTTCATTTTGAATGGTTTATGGTAAAATTTTAAAATGGCTTTGTGGGATTAAAATTAAACAAGACCCACTCAAATATTTTAGGCCACTACACACTTTACAAAATTGACCAAACACTGAATACCTATGGCAATGCATAGGTAATGTCGGCCTGCTAAGTCAACCTTTTAACTTAGCATTGCAACCTAAGCTTTTAATTCCTTCTGAAGTTACATTCCAGCACAGGAACTGCTCTGACTGCTCAAAATTTAGAATTAATTAAATGTCCTGCCATAGCCCCTGACAGGATGAATAGGCAACAGAGAGACTGTTGCTGACTAGACAGTGGCCCAGGGCAGCCTCACAGAGGATGGTGCAAAATATCAAAAGATTTTACTTCATCATACCCTTTCTGCTGTTCACAGCTGAGATCGCTGATCAGCTGGGGAAGCAGCTTGTCTGTGGGGCCCGAGCCTCTAGATTCCCATGAACTTGGGATCTTCTCCCAGGTTCAGCCATCTCTTACATGTGTGCCCGCTGCTGCCGGCTGATCATTAGGTTGGGGTACCCCATGACTCAGCTGATCACACAGATCTAGAGGCATGTGCCACCTGAGACGCCCACCTGGGCTGTCAGCTCCAGTGCAGGAGCTGCAGGCTGCTTCAGAGCTGGGTGCTCCTCAAAGTGAGAAGTAATTCTGATGCTCTGAAGTGAAATTTTCAGCATGAACCCTTCTCTGGAAGGGCCACACTTTCTTGCTGACTTTAAGAGGAACACAGTAATTTCACACAGGTTCTAATGGTGGGATTCAGTTCAAAGCGGCTGATCTGAATCCATATACATGTGAAAAGGCCGTCTAATGTCCAGCTCAGCTGTCCATGTGCACACCTGCTTGCTGCCATTTGAAATGTCTGTGGCATTCTATACAGCTTTATACAACTGCACAAGACTGACAAATAAATGCAGCAGGACCTAGGTGAGATACACGCCTCTTGGAGCAGCAGGTGGAGGCCAGGACTTACACCTCAGAGTGGCTGTCACGGCACAAGGAGCTGGCATACTGGCAGCTAAGCCAAGCCCAGTGACTGGAAAGGGAGCAAGGCATCTGACATTCACCCATACTCCCAACTCTAGATGCAGAATTTAAGTCCCACCTTAACTACAAACTGGATTCCAGCTCCTATTCTTAGATGCATGAAGTGATATGAGAGATTTGATTCAGTTGCCTGAAGAAAGGATTTGGTGCCATTTTAGGCATCATGAGTTTTCTTATATAGCTTCTACCTGCCACTGATGTTGCAATGCAAATGGAACCAGGGCATCTAAAATGGCAACAAGATCCCTTTGTTTATTGAATCCTGTCTAAGATGTCATCCAAGTTCTATGTCTAGTAAGCATTCAAGGTTGCAAAAGCAGTAGGGGTAGAATCAGGATGTTTGATGGCTTTTTTGCTAAAATCTGAGAAGAATGAGGTTGGAGAAATGAAAGGGATGAAAGGAAGGAATCTCTAACCATTTTTGTAATCTGTGAGTTTGCCTTCATTATTTTCAATGTTTATTTGCAGCAAACATCCATAGATACATAGCCATATCTTGAAATTTCTGTTGTTGGCAATTCTTATTTTCCATCTTGGCCTTCATAATGATTGTTAACTACTGGATAGATCAAATGGTGTCAGCAGAGTACAGTACTGAAGTTATCAGTGGTAAAGGTCTGATGCTCAGCAAGACTGCCTATATTTTAGAAAAGACAATAATTTTTTACTTACTTATATACTGATAGTTATTGATAATAATACAGCAATGCTGATAGCAATCAAAGGAAAGAAGAATAAAATTGATCCTTTCTACCATAAACATATTTAACAAATTATACTTTAAAATCAGTCTTTTTACTCCTCTTCCTGATATTCCTTTGTAGATGTGCTCTATCTACAGCAGTTCATTAATTGTCAATAAATCCAATTATGCTATATTTACAGTGTCTGATTTACCTTTACTTTCAGCTAATTGGCCTATTAATTTGATTAGGGGAATAATCAGTTTGAAGTGCTGAGTACACAAATGGAATGGGAGAACAAAAGAACTGAGCAAATGATATTATACAGATTTATTTCTAACTGTTTTTCTGAAGAAATGTAGTGGCACTCTCCCCTCACTTTCCCTATCCTTATACTACCTAAATGATGACAAACTGCTGTAAGTCAAGTTAAACCCAGAAAGTATGCCAAACTTATGTAGTGTTTTCATCCTTGGAACAGTCTGAAGCAGTGCAGATCTGCCTGCTATTTTTATACTACAAACCAAACACGCAGAATATGTGAGAACATCTGAATCTTCAGCCACTACAATCACTACAAGACCATTAGGAGAAAGTGACTGTCCAATATATTTGATTGCACACTATGCATAATCCGAGTTCCTGCAAAGGTGTTCTATTAGACAGGTTCTTACTATGATCATCTGCAAGAACTCAATATTCTGCGTTTTGAGACATTTAGCTTGGTATAAATCCAGAATATTTTTCTTTGCTCTGTGATGCAATTTTCCTCTCCCTCACTCTTTGCAGAATGAGGAACTGTAATTGGTTCAGGTAAATACATTGCAGGTTGCTGAAAACCTCCCATTGTCTGTAAAAGTTTAATTAATGAAGAGTTTTATAATTTATTATACTAGATAGTTATTGTATAGATACTTTTTATAATTAATAACTTATTAAATAAATAATTTCACCACTGACTTTGCAGTGTTTGCACAAACAGGCGTTTTTCGTGATTTAGCTGCTGGGTAATAATTTCATAAAACTGAAATTCTGTCTTAAAGAGAAATATTTGAAGAGATCCTGACATTAATTCTCTGGACCCTTCAAGCAAGTTTCTGGTGCTATTTTAAGCTGATGATTGTTTTCAGGAAATAGATCAAATAACTCCCTTTTCCTCTCTGAAAAGGAATCCATGCAATCCAGAAGTATTTGCACAATTTAGACCAGAAGCACCATCAAGCAGTGGAAGCCGCCTGTCTTCCCCTAATCATATATATGTCATCATTAGTGGCTGGATAGATCAACTGCTCTGTTTGGGCAGCTCCAGAGTTCCTTCAGCCTGGCTGGCTAGAGGTAAGTAGTCTGTGTTATGTTAGAAGTCCATAGTATTTTAGAGACAGTGTTTGGACAGAGAAGTGGCAGAAGTGTATAGTTACTGTTCTGTTTCAACCATATCAGTAATATGAGATAATTATAGATGGGCTGTGTTTCATCAGTTGTGTTATCTGCTGCAGTTAAATGTGATTTTAAAATTGCCCTCAGATTACCAGGCTTTGCTGCAGGTTTTCTGCTGTTTATTTAACTGCCGCTTTATTCTTTCTTTTTTTTTTTTTTAATTTAAGAATGGTTTGAAAATTTTGTTCTAATAGCAAACCACTTGAACTTCAAAAGCCTGCCTCCCTAATGGCTTGAGTGAATGTTTTTTAAGTAAGTGGAAGACTTTCTGTTGGAATTGGATTGGATCATATGTTAGGGTATATTTTTATTGCCCTCTTGTTAACATGTTGATATTCTTTTAAGAATTGTATATGTCCAGTATTAACTCATCTGAATTCATCAATAAAATCCAAAGTAAAAAGTAATTTTTGTACAACTCATTCCATGCCTCCTTATTCCTGAAGAACTACTACAGTTTTCCTGTGGAGGACCCTTTTGCTTGCTGTAGTAATGGCATGTTTTTCATTAAATAAAAGATGAAAAAGAAGACTGTTTCCTTTATCAGCCTTTTCAGTGCAAACATGATTACTATCACCTTTTTTATTTGTACAGATAATCAAGGCATAACAATAGATATTTGTGTCTAATCAAAATTCCTTTATTTTTGTTACAGATGATCACAATATTGTTCTCTAAATATATAGATATTCTATATATTGATTTATATATAGAATTGTATATTATTAGTCTTTACATTTTCTAGGACTTTTCTGCTAAGTGCTGAAAATCAGTGTACTAAGTGTTATTGAGAAGTATGTAGGATAAAGACACTCCTCAGTCCCAGATGACATAGGCAATTTGAAAAGCTGCTCAGAAAGAATGCTAGTGATCTTAGTGCACGTAATTCCTGCCTGCTGAAGATTTGGGGCACTTAAGGATAGAATATCCAAAAAGGTATATTTTCTTAATTTTTCTAAAAAAAAACCTGAGTCAGTAACAAAAACAAAACAAAACAAAACAAAATAAAACAACGAAAAAAAAAAACAAAAAAAAAAAGTGAAGCAAGAGGTAGGAAAAGTGATTACAAAAGGTCAATAAAAACCAGAATAGTGGAAAAAAAAAAAAAGAGTTGAGAATTCACAGCTAAAATGGGTTTATATTCTAAACAAGCTCTTCTGCTTCTCCATCTCCATATTTAATAAAGTATCATCAAGACATGCATTTTTACAGAATAAGTGGAATCCTTAAAAATTAAATGAAAACTTTTTATCACCTGACTGAATTAGTCTCATGCAAGCTATAGGAAACCAGTTTGGGTTTTCTGTCTCCAGCATGGCTGCACATTCATGTGAAGTTTTTTTACCTACAGTAAAAATTAGACAGCCCTGCAGCAAAGCTACCGACAGGAGAGGCATTCTGCATTCTCCACTCATTTGTCAGCAGTGCAGTGCATCTGAAGTATGGCCACCATCCAAAGAGGCAAGAAAAATGGATTAAAGAATCTGGGTTTTGTAAAACTGTACTGTGTCATCAGTACTTCATCACTTTAATAAATACTGGAGAGAACAATCTTGAAATTATTAGAGCCATATTTTTATTGAACATATACAGATGTTCCAGTTTGAAACCTGCTACCACAGCTTTGACTCATGGCTATTATTACTGCTTTTCTTTCGTACTCTGTGTGCAACAAACACACAGAAATTTGGCCATTCAATGCCTTAAACTACAAATTAAAGTTTCCTGTATTAAAAGATGAATCAGTTTAACTTGAAAAATATCTTAAGTATGCACATCCAAAGCCGGTATGGATACATGTGTTTAACTTTCAGACTTGTTTACATCAATTTGCTCTACAAAAAGGACTGAGTTAATGGGCCTTCATAGTCATGTTGTGACTAGCTTAAGAATATGCCTAAAAGCACTATCCTTTTAGAAGTCATAGCATAAACTATATGTAGATTGTCTCAGCTCTGACTAGAGATGAGGAATTAAGTTATGTTTTAATAGCTTTTCTATATCTCTGGCACATTTTCCCACTTCTTGTATACCTAACTTTAACTGCCTATGCTGAAAAACTACCAGATTTTATTTAGCAGTGTTAAATTGAAATTATAATTTTTTTTTACTAGATTAAAAATAATGGATCAGGCTGTTAAGACTGAATGGAAACTTGATGTCTAGCTCCTTCCAGAAACCAAACCCCACCCAGCAGGTATAGAAGAGATGGGCCAAGCTTTGAAGACCACAAAGCCAATTTGTCACTTCCTTGCACATGGTCATATTCTTTTCACATGGTCCCAGGCTTTTGTTCAGAGAGATGGGGTCTTGGACCAGACTTTCTTTACCCTAAAATGGTCCTGTTCTGCGATTGTTCTTTTCCTTACACCAAACGCTAAAGCTGGCCTCCTGTCTGGAAGAGAGCTGCCTTTTTATGTGTTCCTCTGTGAGTGCTGGGAATAGCTAGAAAGGAATATTCAGAGTCTGCCTATTTCAGAGGAGAGATATGCACATTTTCCATTTCTCCAGAAGTAATTTAAAATTCAATAAGAGCTATTTGTTTTCTGTGTTCCAGAGATATTTCTTGTAAGAAGATAATGATCTGACTTATTTTAGGTATTTATCCAGAAGATCAGGGTTTGAGAAATCCACCTTTGAGTTGAAAACTCAAGTCACTCATTAGCTAATTTGCTGCAAACCAATTGGTTGCAGTCAAAATAAGTTTTCCATTACTTTGTCATCCAATATCATTTGCAGAGTTACTTGCTAATCTAATTGACAGCAGTATAATGACTACAATGATCACCACATTTCAACAGTTCAATTTTTAGCTCGTGGTTCCCTTTCCTTTTTCCCCTTTGGCTTTTCTATTTTTTGACATGGGAAGATCTGCGGTCTTCAATTTTTTTTAAGTGACAATCTTCAATAGTCATCAAAGTAAAACAATATGTCATACCTTTCAATCCAGCAACATCATTCCTTTTTCTCTCTGCTGAAAATAAACTCTTTAATGATTCAGTTCTTACTGGCTCACAATATGTAGTCAGTCACTTCAGCAGAGCAGTAATCTTTTCACCAAGTAGCTTGGCACAGACACCCTTTAGTGGATATACTCTAAGATGTCAGGAAAAAAATAATCCAGTGTACATGTCACAGCTGGAATTGTTAGCTGTCTAAAATTTAACGGGTAAGTTAAAAATGCTTTGGGCATAATTTTTAAGGGAACTAAGCACCTTAAAGTGTCAGGCTAGATGCTGGCTTATTTTTGTTGTTTAATATTGACATTAGGTAACATAATGAAAGTAAAAATGGAGGTGACATTGAAAGAAGCAGTAACACGATCTAGATTGTGCCTATTGTAGATTAGTTAGCTCTTCTGTTTTTATTTCAGACAAGAAGCCTGATAAAGAAAGAAAATGTTGCTAGTCTTTTTGTAACTGTAATTAAGAGGATCAGTTAATAAACTACAATTGTAAAGGCAAAATTCCTATTTAAACTCAAATTTCTTCTCCTGAATTTCCATGAGTTTTTGGAGCAAAGTCTGGTGCAGTAGCATTATATATTTAGCTTCGCTTTCTTCTTGTCATGTAAAACATCGGACTACAAGGAAAATAAAAGATCATTGCAATTTTTCATAGAAGGATGTCAGTTGTGTGCATTGCTTCCATCTTCCTCACTATCTGGTATTGAAAATGAGCCTGTCATATCAGGTTTCATTTCAGATAATAAGGGAAGTTAAAAATTAACTGATGCTCCTGCATTCGCAGAATCCAACCTTTGTCAAGCAGCAGTTTCCTGTATATTAATAGATTTGAAATTATTCAGGAAATTGGTTGAAAATGACAGAGTCACTGAACATTATTTTAATGTCAAATGACTTGGACAATTCTGTTGGAGTCATCCAGAACACAGAGGTCAATGCTGCACTGCAGCATGGCAGCTGGTGTGCCTCAGGAGCTACAGAGTCAACTCCAGTTTGAAATAACTTACAACTGGCAAAGATAAAATGGAACACAGGAAGAAAATCTTCAAAAAAGCTGTAGTAATATCATGCTAGCGTATCCTACATGGTCTTTCAAATTCAAAGTGCAGTAAAGCAGTGACTTCTGGGTTTAAGATGACTTCTGGGTTTAAGTCTATACTTAAATGTGCTGGTGAAAAAGATTCCTCTCTTTCATACATATACAGGCTTTCTGTTTGAGTGTTCATGAGTCTTCATGTCCTACAATAGAGTAAAAATTAAAAAAAAAAAAGAGAGAGAGAAAAAAGATGATTAGTCATCAAAATTAATTATTGAGTGATGCAGATAATATAAAAAAGTTCTCTGGACAATACCTACACCCACAGACTTATATAAAATGCAGCTTATATCTCAAATTTACTGATAGTAGCTGAGGCACCAGATTTTCAGCTTCACCATTAGTTTTAATTCTGTCATATGAATTGACAAGTAATTAACTCCAAAGAAGTAGGAAATGTAACAGCCTAATTTACCAACATGTGGATTTCATCTTCTGAAAAACTTAATCCACTCTGACTGTTTTGTAATGAAAAATAACATAAATAGGAATTAAAATAATGAATTCATAAATGGACCCAAGATTGTATAAGTAGTATCACGCATATTTCAAGTCAATTTTCCTAAACTGGAAAATAACTAAGTACCTTATATGAAACAAGAACATATGGTTGTCGAGTTATATTTCATGTGGTAAATACTATTGTACTTTCATTCTTACATTAATATTTGTGTCTTTTACATTGTTTTGCTTTACATGGATGATGTCAGAGAAATCTTTTTATACAGAATATATTTTCTGAGTTACCTGGCCATATAATTTAGGATGTGTGCAGAGCTCAGCCTACATCATTGAAATGTAATGGCCAAATTGTTGAAACTTTAAAATTTTTTATCACTTCAGCAGATCACTTTCAATAGCACAGTTGCTGCTGGATGATCCTTACAAAGTCATTACTCTGAGACTGAAACATCAATGTATATAATCCCACAGGTTTCTGGGATAGATAGTAATTTACTTGTGAAACTAAACACTTTTCCTAAAACTGAGAGATAGATCCTAAAACCTGGATATGCAGAGGAAATTATGTGATTTTTGTCCAGACTCATTGCTTTGTTCACCAGCGGAAAAATTTTGTTAATCTAATGTCCTTTATTATCCTTGCCTTTGCAACAGGAAGTGAGGATGCTATTGCCCCCTTTATGAAAAAATAAAGTACTATTTAGCTTTGTCTAAAATTCTGCCTGGTTTTGGAGACTCATTTTCCATGGTCCGGAATTAAATAAAAAGTTTTTGTGGCAATATATTGTAATTATAACACAGTACATTTACATACAATTCTTTTACATATTATTTATAACATATTCTGGCAATCACTTTGAATTCTTCATTTTCCTCTGCTCTCCTCCCTGTAGTTTTGCATATTTAAAAATGTTTTGCATGAGTGTGTACATCTCAAGACAGCTGCTAAACTTAGGAACACCAGGGCTACTACAATTGTCACATATTTTTATTCCAAGCAGATGCTGTATGCAGAGTGAAAGGAAAACAGAGTACATTATTGGAAAATAGGAAAAATATCTACTATACCCAGCACCTCTACAAGTATAAAAAAAAAAAAAATCCTCACTTAGATTTGCATTTAGTAAGAACTGGTAAAAAGGATAATTCCTCCCTCTTGAACAAATTCTTTGTAGCATGATTTTATATATCCAATTTGCTTGATTTGAAACAACTGTTTTAAATATCACTTGTTTGTCTTTTTATAATACCACTTGCAGCTCACAGACCTGGGTGATCCCAACAGGACTGAAGCAAAGTTCCTAAAAGCAGATGGGATCCTGGGCAGGGAGACCTGTGTCAGTGACTCACCACAGGATACCTTGGTCAAGCTTCCTGTGTTCAAGTTTACCCAGGTGGAAGACTGAGCAGAAAAAGGAAGAGGACCTCCAGTAATTTTTGTATTGGAACAGAGCATTCAACTTGAATATCATAAATACTTGATTTTTAAAGAATTTATTTTGACTCTGAGTAGAACTAAATACAATCTGAGTTGTTTTATTTGTGAATGGATTTTAAGTTTGCCATAACATTTTCTTCCCCCTTTCCCCACCACCTTCATTTCAGTCAGAAGAATTTGGAAGAAAACTGCATGTACATGGCAATCACAGGAAAAATTCTGCTGCTTCAATTTCTTGGGAGCTGAGATGTTCCTGTAAGTCACTGAAGCATTCACAAGGCAGAATTTACATGACAAACAGGATCTGATCTTTCAAAGTCAAGATAAAAATATACATTATATAAAAACAGTATCCTAAAATAGGTCTTGTATAAAAGACGGTAATTACTGGCCTAGGACAATATACTTGAAGATGCAATGTAGGCTAGGCTAAGACTATTATTAAAATTCAATATTGGTAATTCATGCTCAAAATTCACATGTCCATGCCACATTTCAGATATGTAAACTGTGTCTTTTTTATCAATGGGAAATATCAATCAAAGCAGAAAGTGATACAACCCCCCAGAGATGTCCATCTGCATAGACTATATTCTTGTATCTTAAGTAGTATTCGAGAAAGATATGATTACTCTATAGTTTCTATTTAGCACTTATGCTCTAACACTGCCTAGAAGGCGTAATCCAGATTAGAGACTGATGTAAAACACTGAAAACTATGTGTTGCCAAAAAGAAAAAAAAAAGTGAAACATCCCATAGCTAAACAGTTTCACTTTTTAAGGTAAATGAATGCAAAAAAAGACCTGTTTCAGCAAGCAATCTGCTCCAAAATGTTCAATGTTCACTACATTTAACTGAAGCTACACCAGATCAAGGTTTTTTTCTCTGGTTATTCCCAGAAACCACATCATTCCTCTTGTTCGCTGTTCACATTCTCACAAAATGACAGGTTCCTCTCTCAATACTGCATGTCTAGCACTGCGTGTATAGAAACAAATCCTAGTACCACAGGGACTCTGGAAGAATTTTGAACAGAGCTCATTCACTAGGAGATTGCATTGAGGATCTGAGAGTCTCTGATTTTCCTTCCCTAGGAGAACTTCCCCTCTTACTCACTTTTAATATTTACTCATGTATTTCTAGTATTTCCCCCATAACATGGTCTTTAAATTCTTTCTACTGAGGTCATGCGCTGAGAAGTCAAATAAAGTACAATTAACATATAAAAGTTCTGTAACACAAATCTGTCCTGCAGCTTTCTTTCACTCAAGGTTTTCTTTCATTTTAAATTCCCTTGATATCTGATCGGGTTGCCCTGCTATTGCAGAAAAAAGAATTTTACAGAAACATTAAGTCTGCCATGGTTGCAGTTGAGTATGTGATTTCTTCTTACTTTGTTACAGATCAAGTCAAACATGGTTTATATGAAAGACAATGTATGCCCTCAGTTTCCAACACATCAATAACTCTAACCTTACACAGCTGAATGCCGTGTAGTAATGTGGCTACACTCAGCTTGCTGTTCAAACATTTTTTTAAAACATTTGCTTCTCTGTGCAGGAGTTAAAAATTACTGTAAGCTTACAGCAAACAGGTATATTACATTAGATAATCAGCCAAGATACACAGCCTGAGTTCAATAGACCTTAGAAACAGCGACATGAAAGATAAAGAGGCCAACTTTTCTGTTTTGGAAGCAACTGACTACATTATTACATTATTTATATCTTCAAATGCTTACAGATATTCTTACTGAGTGGTGCCACTGATAACAGTTGATAGAGACAAAGGCCTAAATAGCAAGCAAAAACTTGGCTTATGTAGTTCGCTGTACTTTTTTTCCATCAGAAATTATATTTTCTTCAATAAAAGAATCAATTTGCAGCACTGGACAACTAAGTTCCTATGATTGTCAATGTCTCTGCAATCAAAATCTCATTTTGGTCCTTTACATATATGAAAGAAGATAGATTACCTTTATGAGACAAAAAAGGGGGAAAAAAATCAGAATCATAAACTCTAGAGAATGTACTCAACATCGCTTTCCACAAGTTCAAAGACTTTTCTATACCAAAATACAGTGATTCTTTGAAGCCACCTATCAGGTCCTCCAGGAGGTACAGGTTGTGTCTGTATACTGCTAAATAAAATAGAGTCTGAGAGAGCATTTAAGCTTCAGACCTCTGTTTATTCATATGGCTGGCTTCTTTATATTATCTCTGCAGAGTGTTTGTCTGTGTACTGGTGTGCCAAAGAACTCAAAGACTATGAATATGCATGGTAAAGAAGGGCAGAACAAAACGATAAAGCCCATACTCTTGGTCTGAAAATATTGTGTAAACTTTTTCAGTTTTGTCAGTGCAGAGTTCCAAATGGTAGACCCAGGGAAAAATCACATGAGCTTGCGGGTGTCCAAACAGAATGTTACAACCTAATGGGCCTCCATGTGCATGAGACCTCATAGAGATATTTACAGTACTGTGTGCTGGCAGATTAAAAGCAGCAGTTTACAATTTGGGTGATCGTAAGGAACAACTGAAAAATCAAATAAATTTATAAGGAAAGATACTACCTCATAAAATTTATTTCTGTACACTTGTTCACTTTTTTCATTGTTGTATCAGCTTGACCTCAGTATAAGTATGAAAGAATATATAGATTCTGAATCATAATCTTAGCTGCTGGTAAGAACCCTGAAATCCAAGGCATGCTTTCCTCAGTGATCGCCTTTATATATTTACCTAAAAGAAATTTTGTCATTGCCAGGCATTCGAAGAATATTAAATACTAAATCACTTCCCATACATGAATAAATTGTAATGTCAAGCCATGTGACAAAAAGAGCATCTGGACATAAAAAATGTCTGAAATACTTTGTATTTTAATATTTCAAACATTTCATACCAGTATTACTTTCTTGTCATGTTTGTCTGCAGTGTAACTTTCCTGCATGAGAATGAGAATCTAAGAGAATTTTGTGGCTCCATTTCTAGTTCATTTTCTATTCCAGTCCCAGATATTGTCTGAATACTTTACAGATTGGAGAGAAAGCAGAAAACACCTCAACATCTAAACTTGTATCTTGTTTTCCTCCATTGTAACAGTAAATATTTTGAGCTTTGGGTATTGGAATGAGCATCAAATTGAGACAAAATTCAGAGAGAGTCTGGAGGCAGTCCTTGTGGAAGTAAATTTCATCATGGATCATGTATTTGGCTGCTCAGGCTGCTGCAGATGTGCGTCTTGGGATATCCCCAAACTAGCATCCAGGCTGTTGCTAGCACAATACAGATGGGATACTCAGTGGTTATGTTCAGTTTAGGAATTCCCAAAGGGCACTCACCAGACCCATGTTTTAGAGGGCTTTGTAGCAGTCAAGACTGAGAAGTCTTCATGAGTTAGAAGATGAAGTGACTGCCTTGACAGGTTTTAGAGAAAAGAAGAAAAGACTTCTCACCCCTTCTTTTCCCCAGAACCTTAGAGAGCAAAATCCAAGACTTTTACCTTAGACTGAAAAAGGGAAGATGGAAAGCTTTTCACATGACTGCCCAAGCTGAGATCTCTTCTCCAGTATGTGCAGTCACAGAGGGAATGAGTGGGCCCTTTATTTGTTCTTTTGTACAGAGCTTTTCATGTTACAATCCCATCTTTAAAGAAGGTGATAAGAAAATATACAGATATAATAAAACCAATTAAAAAGAAAAATGCATATATGGTTTTAACATATATTATTGTTCTCAACTCAGCAACTTTTCATGCTGAAAATACTATCAGTTTTAAAGAGAAAGATTGAGTGGAAAGGATCACAAATTGATTTTAAATGGTTGTAGGAACAAAAGCTGCTGGGTGACTGGATTTTTTTTTAAGCTTACTGTGAATCAGGCAAGATCTAAAAATAAGAAAAGTCTAGCTAAATGCAAAACACATACTGTGTTCATGAGATGAATCTCAAAATGAAATACAATAAAATTATCAGCTAGTAATGAAATAAAGAAAAGAAATATAGATCTGTGCCTGCTGTTCAGAATGCGAGAAATTGAATCATGACTGGACTAAGTGAAAAAATATATCTAATTCCTCCAGAGGACACTGTGTATAAACAGTTAAAAGAATGACATGTACAGTGTTCTACTATACATTTTTCCAGATAAAAGTAGCATAGCATATATTTACTGTGATTCTATAATAGTGAGTGCAATTTGTGAACTAACTCAGTTTTTTCTTATTTTGAAATGACTGGAATAAAGTTTTGGTTTGCAGTGAAAGATTAGCACAATTAAAGGCCTTCAAGTGGTTCAAAATTCACTTGAACAGTCCCATTAACACTGAGAGTTTACCTTTGATATGAAAGGACCAAGTGTAGAACACATTCATGATAATAACACATTACTATGAACACATTAGCAAATTTAAAAAAAGAAAGCACCCTTTAGGAGCCAAGATTCATCTGAGTTTTTATTGAAGTGTAGCATTTTCTTTCAGCAAAGGCCTGATGAGGTGCCAAACATCTATAATTGGGACCAAGTGAGGGTATTTATTCTCACCTGAGAAAATCTGGTACTGGAGTTCCTCCACTCCTTCTCTGAAGGATTATATGGGGAAGTGCCACAGTTGCAGTTATTTGGGGGTTTATGTCTTCGATCAAGAGCACAACCAGGAAGGTAACACTGCTTGATGAGAGCAGGAAAACAACTGCATTCAGCCAGCTCTGTTTCCTTCACCATGCAGCAAAAACTTGTGACAATGACAAATACATTGAATAAACCAAATAACATTTGACTTCAGTCTCAAAACCAGTTTCTCTAAAGCAAAAATGTTGTTGTTTGTTACGTCCCTCTGTGTCTGCCGTGCATAAAGCAAAACGATTAAAACAGCATTATTAATGATTAAAAGTGCTCCCCAAAATTTCCTGGCCAGTATCTCTAAGCTTTGTCCACCCAGTTGCTTGTTTTCCTGCCTTTGTCAGTCTGGCTGCAAGCTGCTGCAGGCTTTGCCTTGCTCCCAGTGTCTGCCAGAATGTTTAAAACCCACTCACTCTCACGTCTGCCTACCTCAGCATCTGTAAGATTTTAAAATTTGTTTTGATTCAAGATTCAGAGATGATGAGGCTGCAGGCCACTAGCTTGTTTGGACACAGGTTATTCTGCTTCTGTCCCCACTGTTGTCCAGTGCCACTTGAGGATAAAGAGCAGCTCATCGTTGTTCTTTGAAGTACCTGGTATTTGCAGTGGTTTTGTTTCCTGTTGTTTTTCATTAACAGCTTCCTCTGATTTAGCTCTGGGCATTCAGGTTGGATAATAGCAAGGCACTCTGAAGTCTGCATATTTGTAGTAAATAAAGCAGATATCATTTTTATTCTGCACAATATATAACAAAGCAAAAAACTAATAGATACCTAATTTCTTCTTGTATTTCTAACCTTTGGCATGGCTTATGCAGAATTTTAACCAAATAGGAGGAAAACACTAGGTGGAGTTCCATTTTGGAAAAGCATTCGTTCCGTTTCTATGGGTCTTTGTTTTTCTGGTGTGTTCATGTTCTTTAGAAAGCACGTTTTCTGTATCATTCACTAAGCAAATAAAATAAAGACTCTTGACCCCACAATGTTCTGCAGATGCAAGAAGGAAATGAAATCACACCTCCTCAGATTTTTTTGTAATTCAATTCTTCCCCTGAGAAAGGACCTAGGTACTCAGCTATTAATGTTACACATAAATGAAAGAAGGTTTTCATTATCGTCCGCTACAACATTTGTGGAATTGTGTATCTTGTTTTCTTTTTAGAGATTTTTTTGGTATTTTTTTTAGTGATTAAATATCACATTTTCTCAACAATTTACAGGGGGAAGCTAAGGAATCTGAGGAGGAACTAGGAAATGAAATGAGATAAAATAAAATAAAATAAAATAAAATAAAATAAAATAAAATAAAATAAAATAATTTACTGGTTATTACTGACTAGAAGAGAGGGGATCATGGCTCTGATTACTGCAACTATTCTTCTGGGTAAGCAAACAATAGAATTATCAATAAAAAGATCAGAAGAAAATGTGCTAAAAGCTTAGCTGAATAAGAGCATGCATGTCAGAAAGAGCCTTGGCATTAATTGTTACAGAAACAAGTCCAAAGTTGGTAAATTGCTATTTCACCTTTCTTACAGGCTTCATCTGCAACTACCTTCAGGACTGATATAACACAACACAATGATGAAATGACAGGAACTTTAAAGCAAAGACCAAACCTTAGAATACTGCCATGATTTTCTGTTCTAGTTTTCAAATCTTGGATGCTGAGAGACACTGTAGAAAGATTACATGTATGCATAAACATCTACATGCTACTTTTGTCTGTTAGAATGTGAAATAAGATATTGAAGGATGAGTTTTCTTGGGTTGTAGGGTTTACATAGAAGTAATGTATCAAATTGTAACAAATAGATAATCATCAAGAAGGTAGGGAACAAGGCAAGCATCCAGAGTGCTGCAAAGATTAAAAATTATCAAATACAACCAAGTTTTTTGAAGTTGACTAAATTACAGTAAGAACGCACCTTGTGATGTCTGATCGCCCAAAGAAGGACTGGACATTCACCTCAGGAAAGTGCTGATCGGGAATTTTCCATATTTGTATTTCTCGCCTAGATCCTAGACCTGTTACTTTACCTTAAACTTTGCCTTGGCAGATGGACTTTTCTGTTTTCAGGTTAGCAATATTATACCTAAACTTCTAGCAGATAATAAAGAGATCAGTTGCCATGGGAGAAGGAAAAAAAAAAAATGCTGAAGACCAATCTTGGTACCCCTAGCTATCTACACATTGGTGCAACTTGAGTGATTTTGGAGAGTTCCTTTTAATTCTTTTGAGACCAAATACGGATTCAAACTAATCAAGTTCCTTCAGCAATATAATTCAGCATATCTGAAGTCAGTGAAGGTATATGACTCAATATCTGACTTACTTTTTGTCTGTGGAAAACCATAGAGACTCCTGTCCCCATATCACCTCTCTTTCCCAGTATGGCAAGGTCCAGCTGGTAAGATGACAAGGAAGGTAGCAAGAAAGACAAAACTGCCATAAAAGTTTTCGGGATGATCTGATGAATTTCAGAACTAGTTGTGAAAGGAAGTACTAAATTTTGGATAGATAGATTTATGTTTGCTCTTGTGATGCTTTTTTGATTAGGTGAGTGGTGTCTTCTGTCCCAGAGTGGACATTTGGCATTCCGCCTCCTACAAATTAAAAGAAACAAAAACAAAAGGTAGCTTTTATAGGAAGTCCTTCTTATAGGGAAAAAAAAAAAAAAAGAAACCAACAACAAAAAAAAACCCAGATAGAAATAGCTTTTAAAACTTTGTTATTTTTGATTTGGGAAAACAAAACCTAAAATCCCCAAAACTGACCCCTAGTTTTTGAAGGTGCTTAGTTTCTTATGATATTATTCTACTTGCTCTATTAATTAATTTGTCATCTCTGATGAGCATGGAGGATATGAACTCAGAAAAGATGCTGAAAAGTAATTGCTTGCAAATATATTGTCTGTATTGAAGAGCACAGATGTAACAGCTGCTTCCCTGACTCTCGATTTGTGCAGTCTCACAATGAGCTGACTACAGGACATGAGGTAAAAGTAGGCTATAAACTGCAACTCATTTTAGTGAAATATGGGGACTACAATCTAGTATGAAATATCAGCTGGTAAGGGAGATCAGCTGCTGGTGAAGAATAATCACCTAAGCTCTAACTACCATTGACCTCACTTAGTGACTCAACAGCTACAAATACTTAGTCCACCTATTATAGTAAACTTTTAACAACAGTAGGATTTATATCTCAAAATAAAGCATCCATTTCTTAACTTTTCTGAAGTATGTTTTACTATCCATCCAATTTTATACAGGAGGAATTAAGTTGTTTGAAATAAGATCACTATCTTCAAATACATACGCTGAAACTCTGCTAGCACCCATCCAGCTGATAGCAGCCACTAATAGGCACTGTCCCCGTTTTCTGCTATCTACAGTTGGCTGGAAAAGGTTTGTTATGAGACAGGAAAACTGGAAGACTGGGATGCAAGGTTAAGAAGATCCATAGATCCACTGAACTTGTGATTTTATTTGTCATGGATACTGTAAATTGACAGTTTCCAAACACACTTTGACAAAGTGACTTAGAGAGAGGGGGGACTGTAGCAGCCCCTCTGAGCTCTGTGCTCAGCTGCCTGCTTGGGCAGGAGGAGATGTGGCTCCTGGCTGCTCTCATCATGGGCTTCATTTTCCAAAGCTCTCTAGGACGGCTTTTGTTGCATCAGGCCCTAAGTTCTTTCTTCTCAATATCTTGATTCCTCTTGAATCCTCTGGACATGTTATTGTCTCTACTTATTAGTGTTTCCAGTTCAATATATTTTAATTTCCTGTGACACTTAAAAGTAAATTTTTTCTTTTTTCAAACAATTAATGATACTTGTTCACCATGTTGATGCATTATAACTGACTATAACTGGATTTCCAGGTAAAGATAGATGTAAACATGATTTTGAACCCTTTTTGTGAGTCAGTGGTATCATGCCTATAAACATTTATTTTAAAAATGAAATAAAGAAACATGTATAACTATTTCAATGTCTGGGAACTGTGACTACAACAGTTGTTATTTGTGGCTGTTTGAGGATCTGCCTAACAGCACTGAGTACTGCAGGAAATAGGGTCAGCCATCAGCAAGGCCTTTGGGCAGAAACTCAGAGTTGGAAAAAATTCAAATAAGGTTATTTTTTGCATGCGCAATAAAAAAAACTTTATCTGCTATTTTCTTCTGTCATCACCCCTCTGCTTTCTAACCCAGTCCTCAAGTTTCACTTGATCAATCCTTTCTTTGCAGTCAGTTTCCAAGAATGCAGTAATTATTTTGCATAACGGATGTAATGGTAGAACATTACATTGAACTGTGTGAAGTGGGCTGTCAGCAAAGTACTGCTCTGAAGCCTTAGAGACGAAAATGTCAAGAAAATGTACATTCTCGGTATATATATTTAGAAACTAAATTAATACAATTGTCAACTGAAAGAAATAATCAAAATAAATATTACAGTCAATTTATTTTTTTTTGTCAAAGGTTTAAACTTTCCTTATCAAATTGAAAATTTGTAACACAAAAAAGACACAAATTTCTAACTTCAAATATTTGTAGGCTTTAAATTACAAGTGTTTGTGCAGGCATGCCTCCCCAAATATTTCAGAAAACAACAGTAGAGAAAACATGAAATAATTTCAATCTTTAAAAATGAAAAAAAAAAAAAGCCTGTGATTCCAGTAGGTTCAAGAATGCGTTGTAAGGAAAGAGGATTGTTCAGCACGTGTCCTCCATGACTCCCCATGGAGCACAGAGAATTTATAGACATTGATGCTGATAGGGAGGGGACCTGTGTTTGCATGAGGCAGCACTTGATCCAGCTCTTATATAAGTTCTGCAACCGCCCACCACCTCCTACCCTGACCAGCACTGCCCCCAGGAACCAGCTCACTTTCCTTTGTGGAGTTCTGCCATATCAGGTCCAGTATCCTACTGGGGAATTAAAGTATAGGATTTGATGTCTGTGACAGTTCAGATTAGGGTGGGTATGTAACCCTGACTGCAAATCACATATAGCAATGAAGGCAAGAGAGGAGAAAAAGTAAAATATCTTCTTACTTTTAAGAAAAATCCAACTCTGGCCAGCTTTGACAAGCATTGATTTATTTTTCTATTGCAATTCTTATTTTAACTTGCTGCTCCAAATAAAAAACATTGTATATTGAAAATTGTCATGCACCCGATGCACACAAAGTTCTCTTTTCCAACTTCATTGCAGTATTTTTCCTCACACATCTCTTTCACCAAAGATATTCCCTTTTCTAAATATCTGAGTTCACTGACTGTAATTTAAATATCTCCAATCCTCATTAATTTGCAGATAGGAAATTAGGCCAGATCTGTATTCCTACTAATGTAAAAAAAATGCCTTCAGGAAAATCAAAAGAATTTTAATGACATGTCTTTACGTAAATAAAACAGTCATACAGTTCTTTTTTCCTGTTCTATTTTCATTGTGCTGGTGAAGGAGTGGGAATATACCCTTATAATCAAGCATGATTTATATAATATGCTAATTCATAAGTGGTGGCTCATCATCCTCAATGTGAACTTTGAGAACTCTGCAAAGAGTGCAATGAGGACAGGTTTTTCTCGTGGGTTTCCAGCACACTCCACAAAGAAGAGGGTTTCACAAGTGTTTGCAGAGATGTTTTGCTGCCTCAGACACACAGGGCTGGCTTTCTTGCTTGTGCAGACAGGAATAGGTCTAATAATCTTATGGAGCTCTTTTTTAAGTTCATATTTATAGTTCCAAGACCTATGGATATTTTGTCATAATCTTTTCATAATACCTCTTTTTCTGGTACATGTGGAAAAGAAAATACAAATTTTCATTTTTTGAGGAAAAAGAATATAGCAGGTAAGGATATTTTTGTGTTGAGGACTCAACAATTTAAGCTCAGTACTCAGCAGGCTACAGAATTACTGAGTAGCCTGATGCTACAATTCTTCATTTGTCAAAATTTTAGAAGTGTCATTGCAAGAGAGTATAAAATGACAAACGGCATTTAGGCAAATGCCTTCTGCCCCTGGTCATGGAACTCAAAGGAGCATGCAGAGCAATGCATCCCACACTGAGCTGTACAGCTGGGGGCCAGATGGGTGACTTTCCATGCTCCACCAGTCATAGACTGGTTGTGCATTGACTATAAGGGGAGCATGGGCACTCATAGATACCTTCTTTTAGAAACTTGGACTGATGTGACATAACTCCAAGATTTTGCAAGTCTTTTTGTTGCATTAAAGTGAGCTTCCTTTGGCTCCTTCTGCTTCATTTTCCTTATCTGTGAATGAAGACAGCATTGGCTATGGTAGTGTTATAGTCTAGCTCAAATATTGTTTGAACTTCTCTGTACACTAAATAATGTGGATAACACTCATATTCTCCCCTACAAAATTATTCTTCATTGGAGAAATTCTCTCAGTCTCCTACCCTGTAATTTAATGCCTCAGTTGATGAGGAAAAGGTGAGTTTCTGAGGATTAGGTATACTACCTTCCCCATGTTGAACACAGCTCTTTACATACAGATTTTAAACTTAGCCAAATATTTTTTTCTATTCATCTTTTGAATATCTTTACTACTGCAATGAGAATTATTGTTTCTGTGATGAAATATAGTAATACTTCACACTTCAACTTCCATTCTTATTTTAGTTTTAAAATGCTTTTGTATTCTTTCCTTTTTAACTGCAGCTATAATAATGAGAACATTTTCATCTTCACATTAGCTTTCTGTAGTTGCTTGTCAGTGGAAAGAAAATTTTCATGGTGGTATGCAATATCCTGGAAAGAAATATGACCAAGGAGTTTTGATCAAGACAGAAAAACATCATAATGCTATGTTGCCTGGGTCAGTATCTTGTCAGAAAATTAATATACCACAGTTGAAGTAATTACAGAATCTGTGTGTGACCTCTCAAGACACAATGGTTATAAAGAGCTGATTACTGGAAAATACCCATCTTCTTATTTCTCCTTCAATTTGATTCCTAGTAGAAAGTTAACTAATTTACACAACTCAAAATTACAAGGTTTTTTAGCTTTCTTTTCAATAAGTATCATGTCAAGCAAGATGATTGCTACTCGTCCCCCCCTATTAATCAAATTTCAGTGATCTCCAGGATGCTAAGATTTAATTTTCTGTGAATGGTGGATTACAATTATCAAGAGATTCATCACTGCAAAATATGCACATGCAAGCAAAACAAAACTGGATGAAAACTATTAATGATTAAAGATATATGTTTCCAAACAGATGTTTGAAATACCATCAGCTTCATTCCCTGCCCCTTGTAATGCTGTCCACAACTTTTTTAGCCAGTGACTCACACATTGGCTTCCTGTAACATGCTTGTCTAGCATGTACTTGTTCTGGACAAAGCACAAGAATTTGGCTCTGCTGGGACAAAATAAACAGTCAACCAAACAAAATGCTTCAAGAAACTCTCAAAACTTTTGCTGTTCACACAAATCTGTCTTGTCCTGCTAAAACCAGATCATTGCATCAGACAGAGTTTAACATCATGACGTTAAAATGATGGGATAATCCCTACATTTTGCAAGTATTGCTAAGTATATCTAAATGTTGTTGGAAGCCTACAATTGAAATTTTGGGAGCTTGTTTTTTTCCCTTTTCTTCCTTCTGTTTACTCTCTGCTCTGAAACTAAGATCTTAGAACTTAAAAGGTTTCTCAGAGCAGCCAATACTTACAAGCACTTTAAAATGAACAGAAAAAACCCTGAAATTCTCCTGTGTCAGTGAGTGCTATATCCTCATTCTCAAGTGTGATAAGAAAAATCCTGCTATATGCATACACTTTAAATATTCTCTCATCTTAACTTTTGTCCCTCATGCTCAACTTTAGATTCCAAGCTGATGCTATGAAGATACCAGTTTACCAAAATTTAGTTCAAATGTTGCATTACAGTTTCTTACTGATGACAAACCGACAAATCCTCTTCCTTCACGTGGCTTATGAACTCAAGACATATACAGACAAGTCTGTGAGATTAAACTTCTAAAACTATTTTCCACCTAAACTAACACAAAATTTGGAAAATTTCTGCCCCTATGGAATGTGGCACAGTTATAAAGAAATGGGAAGAAAAGTTGCATTGTAACAGTGGAATGAGGCATCTAACTTTAACCTGCAATACTTCTTGAGCTTGTCACCTCAGAGATCTCTGATGGAGTAAAGCACAAGGCAATTATATCTTAATTTAGGAATTGCAAACGTGTAAAGATTATAAAGTTCCACTTACCATATTATGAAAAGCATCCTTTCCCCTCTAGATCTATACTGCATTCAATGCTCTTGGGGAGTGTCAGGCAATTTGTAATTCCCAGATGTGTTAGGCATGGAGTAGGTGCTGCAGTGCTCAACTTCATCAAGATGGCAATGCTTCTAGGCAGAAAGAACTGCAAAATTTTCAGCATTTACGCATATTGATAAATTAAAACTTAGGCACTACAGCATACCCAAGTGTTTTAAGCAGAAGTTTGAAGTTCTGTTAATTCTGTTAGCATGAACTGTTGTTCTTAACAGTCCTATGCATCTTAATATTTGCTTAAACCACTATCATTTATGTCTTTAAAACTGCCATGTTAGGTAATATGTTCATGTTTCAGGAAGAGTTTGGTAACACAAATATGCATTTGGTGCTTAAAGCAAAAATCTGACATTTACAGAAGTGTGAAAATGCTCCCTTATACCCTCTACCTCTTTAAATAAAACTAATACATTGAAGTCCATTATCCTCAAAGAAGTCACATACCATCCTCCCTACAGATTTTTGGAATACATGACTGATCTGATGAGGTGGTGGTGGTCAGAGAGCATCAAAGAGACACAAAGAAGTGTGTGTAAAAGGTATTACAGACAAAGCAGACTCAATGGGATGGTGTCTGCACATTCTAAATAATACAAGGCTGCCTGTGTTTCACATACATATGTGTATGTTGAGAGGCATTATCAGGCAGGCTTTGCCAACAGCTGAAGAGCATGTCCACTGCAATTGATGTTCTTTTATTTCCCATTTAGATCAATTGGATCAGAAGCCTATTCTTCCCTGGGAAAAGGGATTCCAAATAAAACCAAGACCTATTAAACGACAAAAATAATTTTGTGAAACACAGGAAGACTGATGATATTACAAGCTACATGATCTACCTGACAGGAAAACACCTTTATGATCAAGTCCAATTGTCAACCTAGCGCCACCACTATGTTCACCAGCAAACCATCTTCACTTTCATACAAGACCTAAAACCAGAGGAAAAAGGCTCAGAGAAAAAAAAAAAATTCTTTCCTGTCTCCAAATGTGTCATACAAGACAAAAAATTTTAAAAATCAGAGGGCTTCTTCAATGATTGGACATCAAAGTCAAACTCAGTAAGTGGAAAAAGGCAGAATTTGTCTGAGAAAACTCAAGGTGCCATTATGAACAATTCACTTTATGTCATCTCTGGAAAGTATCATGTGAGCAACATTACTGAACTGTGAAATGATATGTGCAGTCAATGTTACTATTCACTGCAGAAAATTCTGTGTATTTTTACCTAATAACTTTTGCAATCCAGCTGAAAACCTCTGAAATGTTTATTCTGAAAGTGTTGGCCAGCTGCTTCCTTTATCAATAAATACAAAATTAAGGAGTACATTTCTTAGAACAAGTTTTATAGGTGTTTGAGGACAGAGTGTGGAACCTACAATCTGCATGAGGTGCAAAACCAAGTATTTTATGATAAATCTTGATGTGAATGAAAAGAAATAGCCACATGATGGCAGCAGAATACACAGCAAAAGGAAGGGGCTGGTGCCCCTTTTCATGACCAAATAAGAAAATTTGAGGGAAAGGCAGGGTGTTACCTTCAACTGGTTCATAAGGACTGTTCTTTGGTTGCCTAGTTTGAAGCAGGTGCTGCACCAAGAGGAAAGCTGTAACCATGAAGTTAAGAAACTACATTGTTTGATGCAGTAGTACACCAAGGATGCAGTTGTAGTTTGTCAAGGAATGATAGATATGAAAACTGGAGTGATTGCAAGCAAGGAATAGAATCTCCTGAAAACCTTGGAACACATCTGATTGTAAAGGAGTACTTTAATTAACCAAATGCTGTGAAATGTTGTGTTGGCCAGTTGTGAAAGACATTAAGAGCTTCACCTTAATGTTCCCAAGTCCTTATTGGTACCTCAAACAACAAATTCATATTATATGCTTTAGCATAACTAAGATTACACGGGTTACTAGTACACACACAGACTGTTTGAAAAGGGACACTGAAAAAGACAGATTTATCAATTAAGGGATAGAAGAGACCCTTAGATTTCTGTTCTCTTCTGGATGGATGTGTGGGAGGAAATATTTCTTTCTATGTTCAGCCTCTTTATGCCTTAATTTTATTCCCTGTCCAGCTCCTACAGTCTTGTTTCCTCTGGACCCTTAGTCATTATGTTTAATTGCTTCAGTCTTTCATTTTGCAGGCCTATCCTACTAAGTGATAAGGAACTTCAATTGTATCACTCAAATATTTCATCCTCACAACAAGAAGTATTGATTTATCAACAGGCATTTGCTCATTCCCAAACTGCTGCATTGTCATAGGTTCAGTGACGTGTGAGGTATCTGAAGTGCTTTCACTCTCTATCCTTGTCAGTTTTCTCACCCTGTGCCCTCTGCACCCCCTCACCTCAAGCTCATTTGATCTTTCTGGTGAGCCAAAAGCTTTCCCCCAGTAACTTCAGCCACTGGAGGAGGCTCCCACACAAAGTGACACTGGGGCTCTCTTTTCTTCCCTCTTCATCTTGCCAAGATCTGAGCAACTCTCCCATTTAATAATCTCATCTGGTATCACCTGCCACTGAAAATCACAGCATCACTTCACATTATTCACCAGTCGTGTTTGCAGTTGCCCTCAGGTTCTGCACAAGTGTTACATTGCCAGTTGCCATGAATTTGCCAAACAACCTGGTGAACAACAATTCCAAAGTCAGAAAGAGAGAATTTTTTACACATTGCGCAAGCAATGACAGTCTGAAGGAGACAGTCTGGTGAAGATCACTGGAGGTGACCCAGGTCTTAAAATTTACAAAGTTCTTAATAGCCAGTGTCAGAGAAAGGTGGACCTGTGATCTAACTCTGTATGGACATGCTTTTTTATTTTCTTACAGTTATATGAAATATTTTTTCTTTCTTGGAAACCCAACTTTTGAAAGTTCTATGTTTGTTTGTTTGTGGTTTTTTAGTGTAAGTTGTGGCGATTGAAATAAAAACCACTATAAAAGTAATCTGAGACCTAGAGGCCCTGAAAAATTTAATTTAGTGGGTTTTGTCTCCCAGTTTTTTGTTAAGGCTTATAACTGATGCTGATGTTTTGTAATAATAATCAGTGGTGTGGGACAATGGCTCAGGTAAGCAAGCAAGAAGAAACAATTAAAAATGGTTTGTTTAACTACAAATAATTTTCAGTGCTTAATGTGAATCAACACATCCACTTAAATCCCTCTTATTTGCAAAAATAGTATGCTCCCCTAGTTTTCTCTCATACACAACTTACCTGGGGGCTTTTTCAGGCCCACATAATTTTAAGGTATCACCTATTTCACCAGCTTTGTACCTCTTCTTCCATATCAAAGTATATTTTTATTATCTTTGAAGAAGGGATTTCAGAAAAAGTTGTTTGTGTTTAGGGAGCAGGGACCAGTGGGTAAAGAATCCAATATGACAATCTAAAAAGCAATTGTTGACTTTTAGTAATAATAATAATAATAATAATAATAATAATAATAATAATAATAATAATAATAATAATAATAATAATAATAATATGTTCTGTACTGAATGTATACTACAGCATTTCCTAAGGTGCTGTTCCCAAAAGTGCTGTGTGTTGAGCCAGTTCAGTCCCACCCAGCTGCACACTCCCTCTCCTCCAGTGGGACCTGGGAGAGAACTGGAAGGGTAAAAGTGAGGAAACCTTTGAGTTCAGATAAAGGCAGTTTAGGAGGTAAAGCAAGAGCCCCACACACAAGCAAAGCAAAACAAGGAGTGTATTCACTGTTTCCCATTGGCAGACAGGTGTTCAACCATATCCAGGAAAGCAGGGCCCCATGAAAAATGGTGAATTGGGAAGACAGGTGGCATAACTTTGAAATTCCACCTTCCCTTCCAGTTTCTTCTCTCACCTTCTGTTGCTGAGCACAGTGCCATGTAATATGGGATATTCCTTGGGTCAGCTGAGGGCAGCTGTCCCAGCTGTTCTCCCTCCCAGGCTTGCACACCCCAGCCTGCTCAGTGATGGAGCAGAGTGAGAAACAGAAAAGACCTTGGCACTGTGCAAGCACTGCTCAGCAGCAGCTAAAACAGCCCTATTATCAACACTGTTTTGGTCACAAATCCAAAACAAAGCCTCTCATGAGCTACTAGGAAGAAATTTAACCCCAATTGAACAGCCTAACTCAGTACAGAGGTACACTACTCTACTCTTATTCTGAAGAGTGCTGGGTTTTTTCTCATATTTTCTCATTTTTGTCCTATGGAGACAATTTTCAGCATTATGATTTTCTTTTTCCTGGGCTGGAGTGATAGTAGAGATTGTTTTGTCTCTTTCCGTTCCTCCTTTGACCCCGGTAAGTGCATGGGCATTTCGGAAGTTTTATGATGATCTTCAGCGGTTTCAATGAAGTGAAAGCAGTATGAATTCAAATGTTTATTGGGCCTGTTAAATTGCTCTACAAGTCTCCCAAAATATTTTACAAAGTCTGCATGTTGTAGAGATGATTTATTGATGTAGCATATCTAATCCAATGTCTAAGAATGCACCTAAGGTGAAAAAACCCGGGCTGAGATCTATTTTGCTAAGTATATATAAAGTGCTATATATATATGTGATAGAAATTTTGCTGCTAGTTAGAGCAGTCAATTAATTTCTCCATGAAAGACAAGTTTGTAACATCAATATATGAAAGCAATGCACACATAGATTTCCATTAGAAAAATAAGTTAGTTATTAAGTTCAACTATAGGCTTATGAATACAGCGGATATTGTCTCAATACTTAAATATTTTCCTTTGATGAGGGACATTTTAGTTAAGAGGAAAATTTTGAGTATATCCAATACAGAAGAGTTCAGCTTGTTAATGCTTATAGTTTTCAAATGGTCTGTTCATATGTCTAAGTAGATAATTAATAAAAGATGAATAGCACAATATCAAAAGACATCTGTTTTAGCTGCAGAAATATAATGAAAGCAATTTAGTAAGTTTCAGAACAAAGCCCACAAATATTTTTTCAGTTCAAAAGACCCAACTGAATCTTCAATAAGAATCTTAACTCACTGCTCTGGGTTGCACATATGGTACTTTCTACCCACAAACTTCTTAAAATGCTCCTTAGGGACATGGATTGTACTACAGGTGTATTTTTAAATGTTGTCATAAAAAATAGGATAAACAACTCATCAGTCAGCCAGAACAGGGAACAAAAGGGTCTTTAGTTCATAAAATTATCTAATCTCTAAGTGCTCTATTTGGCAAGGCCATGTAGGACTCTTTCCTTTGGTTGTGAAAACATGTGAGTCCTTTACAAAGTCAAGAAAAAATGAGTGGTAACAGGGGTTGCCTAAGATCATGCTGGTGCAAATTAATAATGGTCAACTTCAACAAGGGGCCTGTTCTGGTCTCTGTAGAACTTAATGAAATAAAAATACATTGTTTACTCTTATAATGGTCTGGATCAAGCCTAGTGTTTGACTAGAGATCCACTGATTTGGGATTTTTTATTTAAAAAGTCTCTGATTTTTATCTGGCTTTCCAGCACTTGAAAATCTTGCAGCAACGTGTCTGTACAGAATACACATACCAGTCATTTCATAACTTCTGTCTCCAAGTCAATTCAGTCAACTGAAAACAAGAGGGAAAGGTTCAAATAAATTTAATTTAAGTAATACTTGAGGACTATATTAATTGGCTAAAATATTTGTGTAAAAGTATAAGATACTGTATGCTATAAAGAGTTTCTCTTGGGAATGACTGTTCATCCTGAACCATAACAAAAAACACCCCCAGAGAATTACACCATGGAATTAACAGGTAGCATATTCAAAACCAATAAAAGTGAATAGTTTCTCAAGATACCAGTAATTGGTCTGCATGACTTATTGCCCAAGGAAGCACTGAAGGAAAAAAAATAACAGTGAGAGGTAAAAAGAAATTGCACATTTACACAGAGAGCAAAAATTCCAGAGTTATAAATGTTATTACTAAAAATATATTCTGGAAGAGATATTAAAACATGCTTCAGGGCTCAAACCAATATCTCACTAATAATAAATAACATGATGAAACTTAATATATGGGGGTTGATTATTCTTGTAAAACATCTAGAATATCCCTCTGTTAAAAAATATTAATTAAAAGGGCTATAAGTTTTATTTAGCATGATAGTTGTCAACCAAATGTAAGAACTGTTTGGAAACCAGCTTGAGGTTTCATAATGGCAGTTTTCCATAGGTGACATTTTGATATAGATTTCTCCTAGTTGCAAAGCAAGGAAAGATGAGGGAACAACAATCTGTGGGAGATAGTCCAAGGTTAATCCAACACAAGTTTTACTTATTTATACAACCAGGGGTGTGGGTCTTAGGACTGGGTGGATGCCCTTCATAGAAATAGTCAGAGCTGCTGATTCACATTGCTGTTATGAGTCACAATAACGCTGGCAAAGATTACTAATTAATTAACTATATGATTTTATACAAAAGCAATTAAAACATGATAAAATATATCCATGAAAATATCATAAGCATACAAACAGGACTTTAATGCAAATGAGCTACTCTATACAACCAAATAGCATAAGCTGATTTAAAAAAACTGGGCTCAGGGTGTTAACAGTGAACACAATCTGCTTGTTGAATCCTGATTTAGAGCTATTTAAGTTGGCAAATTTCCTTCTGGATATAAGAGGTCACTGTGCAAATATTTTTTAATTTGAAATGGCTTATTTTGGAAATTTTAGATATTTTGAAGTACCTTTTTGTTGTTCTGTCATTTGGGTCTTTTTTTTTCCTCCAAAAATTAACCTAAAAATGTTACTATTTTCCCTTTTTTAATAACTTGGAGAACTAGATTCAGCAAGGAGTCCAGTGTAAGTTTTAGTTACATGTAACACGACGAATGTATTTTCATTAGCTGAAGGTGAATTTAGAAACTCCTTAAAGAACATACGGTTACTAAAAAGAAAGAAAAAGTATCTGCAGTACCAGAAAATCATTCCTGCATAATCACATAAAATTGAAATCATACTCAACCCACCTACTCTCAGTCTCCAGGACTGCTAAAATGACACCAAAATCCCCAGCTCCCTGAGTTTATAATTTACTTTCTTGTAAGTTTTTAGCTCCATAGTCTTTAAAACTGTGGCTAGAACCTGATATTTAAACAAGGTTTATTGTATGAATACAAATATATATTATAGAAAGAAAGCTGGAACAATCTTAGATTCGGGTTCACATTTTACTGAGTATTAAAGAGCAAATAACACTAATTTAATCTTATTTTTTGTTAACTATTTGTCAGCTTCACAGAAGTACTATTAAAATCAGATTTGGATTTTAGTAGTCAGTAGAACATCTAAATGATCACCAAAAAAAGATCAATATCAATTGTGCAGCTGGTGCTTGAAAAGTGATTGGAGATAAGCTACAATAGTGATTGAGGCACTTCTGAAGTAAATGAGAAAATAGCAAAAGTAATAAATTTAATTTATTTTCCAATCTAACTATGAAAGAAAGGCTTGACAAACAGAATTTCTTAATTAGATTCATCTTTTGGCCTCCAGGCCAAAATACTTGATCCTGAAGGTACACTGAAAAGACATCTGACCAGACAGCCTCTGTGACCTCAGGTCAAAACGTTTGGCTCTAATTTACTTATTTATTTAAAACAAAAAGTTAACCTTTACCCACATGAGAAGAATCAGAAAAGAAAAGTAACATGATAAAAATATTTCAAGCATTTCTTTCTTTCACAATGCAAACTCTTCTATCATCATCTATGCAATTAAGTTCTCAAAATTGCCTTCTTCACTCCATTTCTGCAGTTTTGAGTCTTTTGAGATTCCCCATGTTTCATATGACTGCAGGGACATCAAACTATGATTGACAAAAGAGGTCTTTTTTAGTTCAAAACTTCTTGTTAGTCCTTTGAGTGATCCCAGCAGGTAGCTCTCATGGCTGTCCCATCCTTTAGACTTCATTAGAACATGTCATGAAGCTCCATGCCAAGCACACACCACAAGGATCTGCCAGCAGATGGACCAAATCAAACACTGGGAGCAAGGAAGGGATGGGACGGCAAGGGAAGGCAAAGGAAATCAACTGAAATTTGCTTATTTGAGAAAAAAGCATAACAATTTTTAAATGGCCGCCAAATACGAAGAGTACTTCAACTTGTCTGGACCAATTAAAAAGATTGCAGTATTACTGTGGGTTTATCTGAATTAGAAATGTGTAAACCTGGAACTCTATCATGAGTAGATCATTTGTATCATGACGGAATTATGAATATCAGTATTACCACTTGAGCTGCAGAAGCTCAGACAGAAGGCTTCCTGCACAAGACTGTTCTCTGAAATTTTTATGTGAGAACACATACAAGTAAAGTGTTCCTTCTTCAGCTTTTTTTATTTTGATATTATTTTCAGCCATGAAAAGAGGAAGTAGAAATATGTCCTATCCTGAGGTTAATCAACCAGAGAAGAGAAACTATAAATAAAATAAAATTAGTATTCGTAGAGATAATGAACTATGTATGAAAATACAGTCATAACGTTGTTTTTCTGCATTTCAGATGACAAAGAGAAGTCAGTGAATGTCATAAATGGTTCACGGAAAGAATTTTCAAGACAATAACCTCAGGAAATTACTGACAATAACTGAAAGTTGATGACCTGAAAAACCTGGAGAAGGCAAGCTTGATACTGTTTGTGCAGCCTATTAAGTGTATAATGCAACCATTTTCTGTAAGGAGGGTGACTGGTGTGAAGGAAAACCACCACTATGCTACAAGAAAAAGAAGTTTACAGTAGAGGTTACATAAGACAAGTGTTTGGTTAGCCAAAGCCCTGATCTAGCTCTCAGTAAATGCTGGTCAGACCAAATAAATAATTAATTTGTTTTGCAATCTTGCAGCAGTTTCTGTCATAAAGAGATTGCCCTCTGTCATGACAGAGTGGTGTTAGTGGAGGTGGCATTGAAAGATGTTCACTGTGACTTTATCCAGACCTTGCCCACAGTGTTCCTGTATCCAGGTTGGTGAGATATGGGCTGAAGGCATGGACAACAAAGTGGGTGGAAAGTTAGCTGGTCTCCAGGGTGGTGATCAGCAGCACAAAACCAGCTGACAGCTGGTTACTGAGAGAATCCCTCAGGGAGCAAACACCCACCAGTGTTTTTAATTAATGGCCTTGCTGATGAGACAAACAGTACTCTCAGCAAATTTCAAGATTTCAGCCTAGCTGAAAGCTGTAAGGTCTCCAACCCTGCCTCTTGCCCTGCTTCCTGGATGGGCCTTGGCCTCACATCCCAGGGAACAGATCTGCTGAATGAACCCCTTGGGCAAGTGTTGTGATCTGCTCGTCTGGCACCATTCCCAGGCCTGGAGACCCTGGCTGGCAAAGACTCTGTTTCATCTCCTTTCTTGTCCCCTCCTTGGGGGTCTCAAAGGACCCCTTTTCCCAGCTTTTGTCCTTGTTTTTGGGGTCTTCAGTGCCCATGGTTGAGGCCCCTGCTTGCCCAAGTTCTGGCTCAGCCGCCCACAGAGAGCAGCTAGGCATGGAACACTGATGGACACAGACAAAGGCAACCACTAGAAAGCAAATTCAAGAAGGTAGCAACAACTTACACAAAGGCCCACCTCCCTTAACATTGAGCCCAAAGAATAATTTATATGTGAGTTTGTTTATCCTTTTTTTCTTTTTACTCCAAAAATACTCCAAAAATACTCCAAAAATAATGGCTCCTCAGTGATGCACTGGCTCTTTGCACAGCCCTGAAAGAGGAGCACGGTAGATTTTGGATTTCCCACTCTTGTACTTCCTACTGCTGGATTCAAATTGATTGTTCACAATAAAGAAAGCTTTCTTATAGCGGTAACCTGGATAACACAATGTCACAAAATTGCAGCCACTGGTAACAAGCAGGAAAATGGGAAACAACTTAGAATAACTTAAAAAATAAGCTTGTGAAGAGCGATTGCTTTTTACCTCGTCTTATGTCATAAACTTTGCAGCATGTGTGACAATGTCCCAAACTGTTATATTTGTGTTGTTCAATTTAAAAGAGGACAAGGGATAGACTAACATTATCTCTGGATTTAATTTAATTTAAATTATGATGATTTCTCTTAATGTAGTCTATCAAAAGATATACCTCAGGAATAATAAAAATTATCTTAAAATCCTGGGTTGAAATTAGGGAAGAGTTTGGATTAAGGGGAAAAAAAATAATGTTTTTGCATAAATATTAAAAAAAACAGCAAATAAGTACACTAAATATTCATTTAGTATATTCTCTTTTTAAGACGAACAAGCTTAATAAATAAATCAGAATCAAAAAACTTCAAATAACCCATAATATTTCATTTTAGAAGGAATGAAATCTCCACTGTGTGCTGTTTGGGGAAGGGGTTACTGAAGAAAACCCCAAACTAATGGATATTGATTTTTTTGTTTCAATTGTAAATCAAAAGCAAAATTTCATAACTATCTATACAGTTCAGAAGAGGAGTTTCAGTGACTAAATACAGCCATCTGTAAAAGCTCTTGAGTTACCTTTTTGAGTGTTTGATTAACTTTCCATAGTTCTCTATCAATTTTTTGAGACTAACACAAAATTTAAAAAACCCCTCTCTGTCCCAAATACAGGCTAAAAACACTGAGAAAATGAGTATCTGGCCATATGAATTTAGTATGTTCAACCACTGATTGATTTCAGAGCTGTGGAAAGAATTTTGAAGCGTTACTAATCCCAGAGGTACAGATTTGCTGCGTTTAGGAGGGCAATTAGAACAGCTACCAGGAAGAGTAAAACCTGCATGCTCAGACATGAAACAGAGATTTACTGGAAATTGATTAATGTCATATCCTTGTAGTATTAAAGATAGATTACAAGCTTCTGGCTGCACTGCATAAAAACTTGCCAAAGAAAATGTTTGCTCTTTACAGAGCCACTATGCTGTGTGCAAAATAAAACCAAGAAAAAGCCACTTCACATCTGACCCACAGGCAAATAGGAGAGAGGCCTGCAAAATCATTGATATGATCTGTTCATGGTTATTGGAGAATATATGTTGTTTTGTCTCTGTCTTGGGGTACAGCAGTGTTGTGATGCAGAGCTTCTTTTGCTCTTCTCTGTTGGAGGCGGGAGCAGCGTTCCCTCAAAGAGCTCTGCCCAGCATCTCTGTGAGCAACAACGCGGAGTTTGACGTAATTCATAGTGGAAAGAGACAAGTGTACAAAGGCTGCTAAGTGAATGAAGTAGGGAAAAAAATAGGACAAAGACAAAAGAGGAAATTACAAGCTGAGAGAAAACTCAGTTTATTATTTCCTGTAACAACATTTAATCCAATGCAAAGTGTTGATATATCTCAGACCTCTTTGTTTCATAATCCACTGTGAGCAAAGAAAAAACAATATAGAGATGTAGCCATTCGAAGTTTATAAGCCGGATTTTTCAGTGAAACAGCTAGCCCATGTCTAAATTACTACATCTTTATATTGAAAAATGTGTCCATGTTACAACTGAACCCAGATAGAGATGTTTCTTAAAAAGTACATCAAAAAGGAGTGAGCATCTCAGGGATGGAGGGTGGATTTGCCAGGCTATTGCCACAGCTCCTCATTCACAACTCACAAAGGTGGAGAAGTTTGTCGGTGCATACCAGAATACACCACACATTGCTATGTAAAATTAATGTACTGAGAAATCAGAACTGGAAATTAAAATAAGCACTTTGTATGATGAATTATCACTTATGATAACAGCTGATTTTATGTAATCTCAGTATAAAATTATTTCCAGTCAGTTGCCAACAGCCACAAGTCTCAAGGAAGGAGAAACATTTTAGGAAAAAATAGCACATTTTCTATAATTTCTATAAACAACGTTAGGACATAGATAGCTATAATAAACTAGTAGATTTCATTATGTCCCTTACAAAAGACATAAACATATCTCAATATTTTTTTTCCAATGTGAGGACAATATGTGTTTTCGTACTTAGACTGAAAATATAAAAAATATCTATCAACCACCATAGTGGCAACATGAATACTGTAAATACAGTGTGGTCATGCAGTCTAACAGGGTTTATATATTTCGGGTCATTCTGTAAACTCTGGTGATAAAAAAATAGGCTTAATGTAGTAGTTTAACAGCTAGATTAACAAAGATAAGAGGTCCACATCTTGTCTACATCTTTGGACTTGGGAAGCAAACTGTGAAGTTCTTGTCACATTTTATGAAGGAATATGTAATGGAAGGACCCTTCCAGGTAAGGCAGTTTTACTCCATCAATTAAACACTATCCATTAAGGCTCCTAAATTTTGGTACAAATATTTTTTCCTTTGTCAAAGAACAATATTTTAGGACCCTTGAAAAAACATATTTTGATGCTGAGGATGATTTTCCAAAGTCTGGAGCATATGTTTAAGTGTTGGACACTAAAAATTGTCTCATCTTATTACTTATCCAAATTCCAACAAAATGGGATTTTTGTATACCCTTACCAGTAAGATACTTGCTCCCACAGAGAAACAGACCTAATTTTAACTTAGCCTTTGGGTTGCCCATGTTCATATTCTTATTTAAATAAGGTTCTTTCCACAGAAAAGCTTGCTTCATGTATATGCCTCTGTTTCCTGATAGGAAATACACTGAGTATTCAGCTAACAAAATGAAGTATTATGCAAATTAACATCAAGGAAGTCCTCAAGTGAATTAGAGGGTGGACTGCATAATGAGGATCTGAGATCAAGGGCCTGAGCTGTAATGGTTCTCTTCTGAGGGCATATTTATGCTGCATCTGTGCAAAACAGTAGAGAATGTTGTGCTAGAATAAATGGCTGTGATGCAGGAGAAGATCCTCACTGAGGAATCAGAGTACATTTTACTCATAATACTGAGACCTAAGGTTGCATGAAATAATGTTCCACAGAGAGATGGAGGAATAAGGCTGGAGATGCATGAGAAAATAAGGGGTTGCATATAGAAACTGGGCAGTTAGACTTTTCAGGATGGGTGTTGTTAGATAACAGTCAGATATAAAGGGAGTTTTTAAACATGTTTTTCAGTGCAAAGAACTCTACAGACACCGTTCTTCATACACAAATGCAAATACTTCTAAAGAGGAAAGTACATAGCAAAGCAGACTGGTGCCAATTTTATATCCTTTCAGTCTGTCAGGTTATAACCTGGACAGATTAAGGGCTTGCTTATGAGCCATTCTGAGATTCTTCCACTAGCATAATAATTTCCATGGTCTAGACAGCTTTACTCAGATGACAATGCAGTAAATTACCATTTTGAGGCAGGGACAATGAAGATTTATTCACCTCTACAGGTATTTCACATGGTCTTTTATTAGTGTTGTGTTTTCTTTAGATTTTGTGACCTCAAATTTGAGCACCAAGTTAGCTGCCCAGGTTTTCATGCCAATGCAGTTTTTGGCATTGAACTCTTATGTAAAATACTTTCCCTTTTCCTTCTGGAAAGCAATTCTGATTTTTATTTGGGCTTGTGAGCATAAAAACTTAGAGCTTGATGCTATCAAAATGAAAAATTTTCTTTGAGTGGAAAAGACATCTGTCAAGATGTATTTCACTGGCAGTTTATATACATATTTTCAAAGGGTTTTTATAATTTACAAAGATTGTTTGCCAAAACTCTTGCAGCAATCATTACTGAGGTCAGCAAAATCCATGCTTCCACCACATTATCATGCTCTGAAGCTTTAACGAACTATTTCCAAGAAACCATAAAAGACTGAGAGTTTGGAGGTGAAAATTCTCTCTAGGAAGGAAAACAAGTCCATCAAGAAAAGTCTGAGCAGAAGGGCAATAGCAGTACTTGGCCTTGGGCTGAAAGGGCATAATAGGCATGAGAACTCCAACTGGAGAGTGGAGAAAAGACATCTAATGTGACAGGGACCAGGTCCCAGGAGGCATTAGGACATGAGGAAGAGGGAGGACAAAAGGAAGAAACCAGTGGCAGGCTGAGACCTGCTTTGGCTATGACAGGGCACAAGGTGTTTGCCTCTCTGCTTATTGATGGTCACATCACATCCCTGAGATGTCTATTTACCCTCATCTGTGTCTATGGGTTTATGGACAACCTTGTGCTCTCTTCTTCATAACAAAAGTGTCACAGAACACTTATGAAATAGTGACTGTCATTGTTTACAGACCTTGAGCACAGAGCTCCTTGCATGCCTAAACCTATTTGTTCCTATCCCCTTCCTCAATAAGAAACAGGCGCTGAATCATTCTCATCCAAATGTCACTGAACTTCTCCTGGTTTAGGCTGCTGGCTGTTCAGCTCTCAGAGCCAGTGTCCAGGGACACACAACTCTAATAAATTTGATGGAAATAACACTGTCACTTGATTGACGCAGACAGTGACAGCAGGTATCAGACTTGATTTATATGGTCCATATGACTGCTTAGTGTGAGCTTCAAATCCTCACAAACTAAATACTAACAGATTAAAGAAAGAAATCCTGTGATTTTTGCTGCTTTTACTGTTCATTTTGGTTAAGTCTGCATTTTATTTTTTAAAACAATTTATTGCTGGGACTAAATAGTACATGCAATCTCTCCTGCTGACAGATTCTATCTGTCTAACTCCTTTGATACTGTGGAAAGAAACATGGAAAATGTGGGTATTTCAGTTGTAGCTGTAACACATTCCCAGTTTTATTTTGGACAAACAGTTGAGACTCAAACTTTTGTGAGAAACAAACTGTCACAGGGACTTCTAGGTACTACACAATACTGTGAGTCCTAAGTACTCTATATAAAGATTTCTCTAAGTTGCAAAAAAATTCCTTTGACACTGTGTTAAAAAAACATCTTCCTGTTGGGAGCCAGAAGTGGTTGTCACATTCTTCCTACAAAGCTCTTCCGCAGAAAAAGACTGAAGCATTTTCAGTCAAGCAAAATCAGCCTGGCTGCATGTAATGGGTAGCTAGACACTTTCAGTTCTTTATCAGCTATTCCCACATTTTATACTTTTTGGTTTGTTAGTTTACAAATCCATGATCCATAAGCCAATGTAAGTGACCCCAAAATCCTAGCACTAGCCAGGAAGATCATCCATATATTTCAACAGTGTTGAACCCCTGGTTAATATTTGTGCATAGCATGCACAGTGTTTAGCATGCAGCTATCACTAGCTCTTATTCATCATGATAACCCATTAGGTCTTGGGGAAGGGTAATTGAAATAATTCCATGTAGCAGAACCCAAACTGAACACATTTTGAACAAAATCTGTGCTGTACCTGTTCACGCAGCTGGACTCTTCCTGCTCATGACAGTGTTTGGACAGGCCTTTCAAGGAATTTTGTCAAAGCCTGTAGCCAGGATGGGCACTTGCATGACTCTAAGGACCTGAGCAATCACAGTGATTTCTAGAAGCCAGCCATAAGATCTAGATGGAGAAATATGGAGTGCTTTGGTAAGTTGGGCCAGACTTCAGATGCGTAGCACCAACAGCATCTTATTTGACTTGTTGTGTTGACCCATGATGTTTTGAATATCTGCTCTTCAAATACTTTTTCCCTGAATAGTAAGATTTTGGTGGTATAATTTTGGTGGGGAGTAGACAATGAAGAGTGGATAATGAATTGTAGGAACCAATGGTGGTCCCTCCTTATGTCTGGTAAATCTACATATAGGACTCCCTGTTCTGTAACTGACTTTGAATCCTTTATAACTGTTTCAGATAAAGAGGATTTTTCTCATTTATTTTAAGAGAAAATTATCTGTCTCTAACACTTAGTATGTTTCTGTCTTTCTATGGCATGGACACCTACATCTGAGGTTCTGTGCTGGGCTTCTTCGGAAATAATTTGAGACATATATATATTTCTAAGGTATCTTAAGCAGATTTTTAGAACAAGTAAAGTTCCATGAAAAGGTATTTATTCCCAATGTCTACAAAAGGATAATAAAATAAATACATCAGTCATGGATGTCTGGAACATTTTTGATATCTAATGTTAAGGAAAAAGTCCACTCAGTCTGCCTCAGATTGTAATCTGAAAAATTACTGTTTCATGTATTATGATTTATCTTGAAATTTTTGATCATTTAAACTTAGTGTTCTGCATTTCTTGTTACTGAATTGCATCCAATTTATTTAAATGATTTTCCTAATTTGTCAAGATCTTTTAAAGTCTGTCCTCATATATGTTTACAGACCCTCACAGCTTGATGTCATTGGAAATTTAATAAGCACACTACACTATTTAATCATTGACTAGCTACTCAATGACTCAAGTCACTAATGAGAACATTGATAAGAACCGGGCACAAGACTGATCTCTGCAGAGCACTGCTCAATACGTAATGCTGGACAACAAAGAACGATTAATAACTACTAAACATGGTTTCCTAACCATGTAACTGCCTCATAGCAATTTCATGAAGATCTTCTACGTTTTGTTTATGAAAATGTCACACGAAACAAAAGACAGTAGTGGGGTCAAGATATCTGGCATATACTATTCTGCATACTCAGAACTTCCTATCAAGAGAGAAGGAAATTCAGAGGGTATGATGATAGGCTCTTGACAAATTTATACTAGTTGTTACTCATTCTCTCTCTATTTTTGGGATGTTTACAAAAATATATCCTTTCAGATTTCTATTATTGCATAAACTTAAGATAATTGGTCCGTAACTTCCACTCTCCTGTCTCTCAAAAAGATAAATTTATATTTGCCCTCTTTCCCACAGGAACTTGCTTTAGATTAAGCAACACTGTCTGTCTGAGTAGCATTTACGTACCCTTTCTTTTTTTGTGGAAAAAGACACTGAGATGAAAAATAGAAAGGAAACTTTTGGCTCCAGATCTTGCCTTGATTTGGAGGTATACAGCATTACTAACAACTGGAAGATAATTTTTTTATCTCCAGAAAATTTTAAGAAGTTTAATTTAATTCAGTACTCCCTACCCAGTTCTTTTCTTCCACTCTCTAAGTTTTTGCCCTTTATGAAAGGTCTCAGTTTTGTTTCACAGAACCATATATGGGTTATGCAAAGAAAGGATTTCCATTTTATAATGCCTAGTAGGGTCCTGGTCATTGATCGTTTTCCAGAAATATATTTATGTATACAATGGGATTGATTTTAATTAATCTTGTGAAGGCAGTGTAAACTCATTGAAAATTCACACCAAAGTCATTTTATATTAAGATATAGTTCATGATGACTCTTTCTCAACTAAAATATATTTAGCTCTGTCCATTCTTTTCAGAAACAAGTTAGGATTTTTATAGCACAATTATCTCCTTACTATTCATGGAATGGTGGTATCTTAAGAATTGCAAGGAAAAAATTTCTACTCTGATCCCTGAAAAATCTTCTATAGCACTGGATGTTTTTCACAGTGATTCTGTATGTAATAAATGCTTCTAATGTAATATGAAATATCTGTTAATAAAGTATTTTCAAGAAGTTTTGAAGAGGTCTCAGACATCATGTGGCTGTCCACAGTGAGGCTGTGGATTCTCTGTCCTTGGATAAGCTCAGAATTGTCTTGAAGACATTCAGACCAGACTCAGCTGAACAGAGCACTAAGCAACTTGCTTTCACTGGATCTGCTCTGAGCTTATCAGAGTCAAAGGAGAAATAAAGAACATAGATCTTTTTCTATCTCTTGATGCCTGAATACTACTGCAAAGGTAAAATTTTTGTCAACGAATTACTATTTTCAGAAAAAAAAATTGAATAGTATTCTAGGGATTGCGTTATGCTTAACATCATGAGTTCCTGGTTTCTTTCACAAAAAATTACTTTTCATTATTCTCAATGTTCTGTTGAAGCAATCATAACACTGTATTCTGGAATACTTTTGATTTTGTACTTTGTCTAATCAGCTGGAAGTATTTTCCATTTACATTTGTATTTACTTTTCCAAGTGAAATGTTATCTACAGGGATTAATATTGAACATCATAATTTCTAGAAGTATAGTTACTTCCATTTACAAGAAACATTACAGAAATGTTGAATCATATTTCCTGAACATAATGAAAAAACCAGCTATCATTTAACTAATATTATGTTTGAAGAAGAGAGGAAATAATACATGAATAACAGAAAATTCTGCACTGCTGTTTGTAAACCACCATATAATTTCCCGCACCACTTGGAATCTGCCTTTTAATAAATGAAGTCACTTATTATTCATCACTAAAAATTCTAGAGGGCCGCATCTTTTGGGTTTTGGTTTCATTTTTCTTTTTAATTTTATTTTTTGGTGGTGGTTGTTGTTGTTGTTCTTGTTGTTGTTGTTGTTCCTGTTGTTCTTGTTGCTGTTTTTAGGGGTTTTTTGTTTTGGTTTTTTTTCCCCTTTGGTATCACTGTACTCCTCAGAAAAGTAATTTGATTTTTTTCTCAAAAGCTGAATATGGAACAACTTGACAGATTTCTTTAGGAAGATCAGAGAAGCTTCATTACATGAAGAAAACAGAGAAAAGACAAAAAGCGGAATTACTGAGTGAAAGGAAAGAAAATACAGGTGCTAATTACTCTGCAGTTTCTTACACTAGCTGTCATTTTGTTACTGAAAAATAAAGTTATGTTCTGATCCACATAATTTGTTAAGTCAAGTGTTTTTTACTCTAATGAGTACGTAGTTTCAATCACAGCACCATCTATGTACCAAAGGGCAAGAGGATGATTAATTATCTCCTGTCTAGAGGAGGAATCATGTTAAGTGACAAAATTCTCTGGTTTTTTTACCTTTCATGTAGGAGACACATGTGAAAATTGATTTGCCTGTTCATGTCAGCTCGTAGGATTCTCCTTAGCTAATTGCTGTTTCAGTCTTGCTGGTTGGCTAATTTCCTCCTTTTTTATGTGCCTGTGCCCATTAAATTTTGAAAGCAGCTATTGCCTTACCTTGTACAAGCAGTGTCTTGATCACAGAATATTGTTTCCAAAAGTTTGGGGAAATCAGTTGATTTCTCCAGTTAATCACAAAGTTGTACAGGAAGTAAGTGGGTTCTTGTGTCAATTTACTTACGTTGTGGAGTATATAGTGGTTTATGACATCCCATTCAGTCATGGGGATATAGTAAAGACACTAACCTTAAGACAGGACATCTGGAAACCTTAAAAAATAAGTGGTGCAATAGGTGCTGCAAACTTCCAGTAGCTGGAAAACCAGGCTGAAATGAACTGTTCAAAAAGGCCATTTTGTTCCTGGGTTTTGAAATGCAGGCAGATCCCATACAGGACAGTTTCCAAGAGAACAGCCTAGAGGTACGTGCATAGCAGATGTGACTCAACGTGCCTGTTGCCAGAGAGGTGCCATTTAGCTCTGATTATGAAATCAATTCCTTCTGTTAGCAGCCTTACCAGAAAGCTGGCTGCCCTCTCTTGCAGATAAATGTTCTCATCAGCTCAAGTGGTCCCTGTAAGTACCATGAAAAGACCATGTACACGGGGGTTTCAAAGAAAACATAAGCAACACTGTACTCTCCAGTTTCAGGGTGAGCAGTGTCAAACAAACACAAGGAAAGAGGCAGCTGCATGGAACAAAGTACCTGCCTGTCTTGACAGAGATGGCTCCCAAAGGCACATTTGCAAGCAAAGATTTATGTAACTTTTACCACTGTTTTCCAAAGCTCTTCTTACCAAGATGGGTCTTTGTAATGGGGAAAATACTTACTGCTTTTAAATTTTTCCTCTTTCTCCATCTGTAACTTTTCATAATTTCTTTACCTTAGTGAAAGTTAGAAAGGAAAGAGGACCTTTACCATCATTCCTAATTTTCATCACACCTCACTCTAAATTTAGACACTCTGCATGTTTATGAAAGAAATTAATCAAAATAAAGAATTCATAATTTAAAAAACCCCAAAACAGAAAAAATACATAAGATGAATGACTTAACCACATGTAGTTAAGAGCAGAAACAGGTAACTAAAATAGACTAGTGTTATTCATCACAGCATAATAAAATCCGTCACTCTCAAATGAAGCATTACTCATATGATACAGTATATGATAAATTTTAATATATGTAATTCCTTTGCCTCATTATAACTAAATGTTCAGTTTTAGCAACTAAAGAAATCAACAGATAACTTATTTCATAACTATCAGTGTGAGCAAAACATACCCTCTGAAGCAAGTTTATTTGAAACCATCGACCAGGTTATGCTACTGAACATTTTCTGGAGAAACATTTTAGAACTTTCAGTTTCAAAAATAAGGCAAACTTAGATTTTGAGAAATAAACTATAATTTGAGGTGTTATTTGATTTATTTAATGGTTAATACTAAAAGCTTTCAGTCTTGTCTTTCTGTTGCATGAAAAATAGCAGAGATATTAAGAAGATGGAGCCCTACAAAGCAGGGAAAAGTGTCACAAAAATGAGAGAGAGGGGGAAGAATTTAAATTGTAAAATAGTATATCATCCAACATCCCAGGTGATGGGCAGAATCTTAGAGTGGGCTTCTTTTTCCTAAATTTAGCCACACAAAAGTTAAGTACTAAGGTAAGCCATTCAGACTACTTCTATTGTCAATGAAGAGACACATGCATATTGAAAAGATTTTTCCTACTTGACTGATTCCATTACAATATGAATTTGGTCCTTTAGCAATCTAACTTTCTTTTTTATTAAAGAGGGTTGGCTAGATGTATAGCTTAAGCTTTAACTAAATTAACAGCTCAGATTAGCTACCTAACTTTTAAGTACAGTCAGTTGAAAAATGTTTTACTAACAGGTGAAAAAAGAGAACACGGTAAAGTGAGATGATAAACAAATAATAAAAAACCCAAAATACTCAAATAATAAAAAACCAAACATTGTGTTGTAGCCATCAGTTTGTCCTGATCATTAATATCTGTGTTAACATGGAAATATTCATTTTAAAGTATAAAAATAAAAAAGGAATGTGAATATCTTTGTCTGGTCTTTGTAAATTTAACATTATCTTTCAAAATTGGTCACTAATGGAAGTATTAACTGAATAATTAAGCTCACTAACATGTTTAACTTTCTTTTTCATATGCATCCCTTTGTTGTAAAATGATTAAAAAGAAAATGAAATTAATACAACTAAATTAAATTTACAGATTTGTCTCAAAGAATGAGTGCTGTAAAAATAGAACAGGCATCTAGTACTTAGTTACCTCAGACAGACCATGCTTACATACAAAGAAAGTATTTCTATCATACGACACTGGATTTCACTGCTTGCTGAATATTCAGTCTCTGTTTAAGATTGACCCAGAGCAGACATTTGTTACAGCTGGCTGATTTCTGCAGTCAAATTAAGTGTTGCAGATTCATAACTGGGGCCATTTGGGATCTGTGCATGGAAATAAAAATCAATACAACAAATCTGCACAAGGGTGCAACTCTGTTTTATTCCCTTTTGCAAGAGAAAACATTATAGAGTCCTGTGATGCTGAGCAATGAAAATTGTATGTAGATTTATAGTCTGGACTTGGAATCATAGAATCATAAAATATGCAGAGTTGGAAGGGACCCATCAGGATCATTGAGTCCAGCTCCTGGATCTGCAAGGGACACAACATGGATCACACCATGTGCCTGAGAATATTGTCCAAACTTCTTGAACTCCATCAGGCTTGGTGCTGTGACCACTTTCCTGGGGAGGTTTGTAAAGTCACACTAGCAGATTATTGACTATTGAAAACAGAGCGGGAATGGCTGTTGAGAAGTTTCCATCTTTATTTCCTGTTTTGTCAGTTTCAGAGACTGGTGCTGAACATAAATCCTAAATTCTTGTTGAGTATATGTCTTCATATTTGATTTTTTTAACACTGAAAAGCCTGAAAGACTGTTTAAAAATTACAGAGCCAATGTTAAAACATAAACCAGAAATAGATCATGATAACTGGGCATCACAATTAACCTTAACCAGAGAGAATTACAGTGGCCATTCAGGAGATATCAGCTCTAAACACAACTCTCTGAGAACTTCTGTGGCTTGGGATTTGAATCTTCTCTCAACATCAATATTGAATCTGTATAATGTGGGAAGGTAAAAGCCTCAGATCTAGTCAATTAACTTTTAAAACCTCCAACAAACCATAGCAAGGTATACAGAAACATTTCTGAGAAACACCTAGCTGAAGACACAGAAATTAAAATTTAGACTCGCTCAGGAGCATGAGAAGCAGTGTGCTAATCAGAGTTAGTAATCAATATGCACAAGAAGCGCTCAAGAGGGATAACAGCAGGAAAGCTACACAGGTCTTTGTAAAGATGTTCCTAATAGCAAGAAGAAATGAATTCTACATCATAGGTGTTCCATGCAGAAATTTCCCTATTTTTGTGTGAATACAACAGCTTTCAAAACAAAGTAATTTAAAAATGTTTCTATGAACTGGAAAAATTTGTCTTTTCAGAGTTTAAAACATTTCCCTAAAGAGTATTCTGTAAATATTTTGAGTGGCATCAGAAACAACTGTTTGTTTGTTCATTTATTGTTTTTTCCAGATTGCAATAGAACAATATATAAGGATTTTTATTACTACTTATACACTTGCACAAATATAAGTAATTGCAATTATGCAAAGGAAAAAACCATAAGAAATAGTCATGGCTCATTTATTATAACCTTTGTCTTGATAGGAGGAAGTGTATTTGTTTTAATGGTTAATGGAATAAATATTCACTTAATGGAAAAATTATAATAGAGAAGTGACTGAAAGCCTAGTAAAAAATCAGAAAGTAAGTAATCTTAGAGCCCAGAAGTTCTAATCTCCTAGTCTAATTCCCAATCACTCTTCTATTGAGAGTCACTGTTCTCATTTCAGAGAGGTTTAGGTAAGCATCTCTCTGTCCCCAGAACTGGAAAAAAAGTATGAGTTTCAAGAATTTTGGAAACACCATGGAAGTAAATTGGAAGAGGAAAAAGAAGATTGTACAGTTCTAGGGTTAAGTCCAGAACCAAACCAAACCAAACCAAAACCAAACAAAAAATTGTATTAATGGTCTACTCAGAGTAATGTATTCTGCCCTTGAAAACATTGTGCAGAGAACTTAGAGGGAATTCAAAAGAAGTGAGTGATCGGTCATGGCTACACACTGAGAGAACACAAGTGTTTTTGTTTCATGCACAAGCTATAACCCCTGTGTGCTGCAATTCCTTTTTCCTTGGGTTACTATTGGCATACCCAAAAATTTACCAACCCAATCTCATATCTATGGGTATAGAAAACACCCCCATCATGTTTAGTCTGTAACCAACAAAGTTTTGTTACTCCAAACCACCCTCAGCCCTGAAGAATGCATTTTCTGTTGCTTCAATGGACAACTTGTGAACTGAAGCTTTCCAAGTGCCCACGATGGCCCATTGCTTTGTTACCTACTACTCTAGCAAATTCCTTGCAAGAAATCTGTGAAGCCCAGACTCAACTGGGTTTTTAACTCCCTGGCAGATGTGATCACAGAATTATGTTGCTATTATTTTATGATATCACAGTACTTTGAATAGGTGTACTGGGAAAAGAGTACCTGAAAATACACATATCTATCAGATTGCATAATTATCCAGAAGTAGCCAAAATTCAGTCTCTGATTTAATCCACTATTAAGCATATTCATTACATTTTTTTTTACTTAGTAGTTAAGCTTCCCAAAAGCCCAAAGAATAGTGTTACTATGGTAAGAATGAAATAAATCAGAACACTTGTAACTTCTCATTCTTTCTTCATTAGACATCTATTCTTTAATCTGTTTACATTTTAATCACTATTTCTTCACCATTCAGCGAGCTACAATAGTTGGAAAAAATTTATTTTTTCAAGTAAATGGAAATAAGCTTTTTTTTTTTTTTTTGTCTAATTTCATCTCTAATAGACCACAGACACACTGCTTTATTTGTTTAAACCTTTCTAGGAAAACCATCCTAGTGCCAAATATAAGTGTTACTTTTTCACTCATTGTCCATAACGGTACTAGGAGCAGCTATTAACTAATCGTCCCAAACAAGGACCTAGCAGAGGCTGCTGTAGGGGTTTTCCACTTCTCTTTACAAATCTCTGCTTTTCAAGGATGCCAGCATCATTAGAGAGCTGGTGTGTGTCCCAGAAGCTCTTCATCCCATCCTGGGGAAGTAAAGAGAGAGATCCACTGAATGCAGACCTGTTCCTCCCTGCTGAGCCACATCCCAGTACAACTACTGTTTTACTAGAATTCTCCTAATTCACATGCTACATCTCCAGTCTGGTCAAGGACTTCCCAAAGCAGAAGGAATGGGCTTCACTTTTAAAAAGGGTAAAATGAGACTACTTCCACCCCTTCATGTGATGTCCAGAGTGGTTGTGGAAACTCCATCACTGAAGATATTTGAACCCTGATTGTACACAACCCTGGGCAATCTGGTGTAGGTGACCCTGCTTGAGCAGGGGCTTGTACTGGACAATCAACACAGGTCCCTTCCCATGTCAGCCAATCACAGAGTTCTGTGATTCTTTGTGAAAGACATTTGATAGGAATAGCCCATTGGCCAGAAAATTATTATGGAAATTTACTTCCATCAGATAACACCAATGTTTTGTGAAATTGTCAGAGAAAAGATGAAAGGTTAGTGTGTAGAAGTCACGAGGATCAATTTATAGCTAAAATCCTTGGTTGCAGTCAGGCTATAATATCCTAGAGGAAAAATTCATACATATACAAAAAGGATAAAACTACAAACCATATCCAGTGTTTAACACTTAGATGGAGCAGAATCCAGCCTACCAGGCTGTTCAGAGACAGGAGGAAAGGAAAAATGGGAATTGCCTTGAGTCCGCTACAAAGTAGCATAAAAAGTCATTTACATATGATCAGCCTGAATATGAAAGGCTAGGCTTTTTATATTAAGTCTTATTTTAAAATCTACTTTATAGAAGATATTAAGCATTAATTCTGACATCTTGTGCTCAAAAATCAAGTTCAAACAGTGGGCTGTCATTACCACTGGCCATATGCTAACAGCTAGGTAGTCCAGGAGTAGTATTTACATTGATTTTTGTATGATGGCTGTACCTGTTACTAATTTTCTACACTTGGATTGATAAACTTTAATTTAATTACAGTTAATTCATTTGGAATTCAAATAAAACACAGGCTGGAACTGACTTCTGTGCATGTTGGGTTTGATGTGCTGCCTCTGAAGAACATATGGGTGTGAAGAGCAGTTAAACTGATTCCATTCACTGAGGATGAATAGTTATGACAGAACTATGTTAGCAAGATGATGACTGAAAAAACAGTAGTAGAACAACATTCAGTTCTCATGCAGCTGTTCTTCCCAGCAGATCTCAAACAGTTTGAAATGACTGATTTCTGAAATTACTCCTCCCATGGCAGGGGTTTGGAACTAGATGATGTTTAAGATCCCATGCAAACCAAACCATTCATTCTATGATTCCATTATTTCCATTTTACAGAGACTAAAATGAAGCATGTAGAAAGACAATGGTTTGTTTAAGGATACTGCAAGATGGGTGACAGAGCACAAGAATCTGGGTTTTATGCATCACAGACTACTGTTGTCTCCAAAAATAAACTTTTTTAAAGACCATAGATGCAAATATAACCCTACAAATCCAGCAGAACAGAGTAAGAAAGCTATTTCTTATTAGACTCACCTTCAGTTCGATAAAAAGTATGTTTTCCCACAATGAACTTGCTGATTAGCAAATCCTGTATATTCTCAGCATAATGTCCTGTCTTTCTGTGTCTATAATAGAACTTATTAGCAGAAGGGAAGCTGATAAAAATCTTTGTGCTTACAACATAAGCAATGCAGAGTAAATCATCATAATGTTGAATGCTATGATAATGGATTGATTTCATATGGAATGACAGAAAAATTATGAAATCTAGAGAGCAAGGTTTGATTGTTATATTTCCAAGAGAATTGGGGGTCAAAGGCCACACAGAAAAGAACACTCTTTTCTGGATACTAATGTGGGATTTGAGGAGGCTGGCAGAGTAATTTGAAAACCACTAGTTATACACAAGAAAGACTGACTGAGAAAAAGAAAAAAATTGGGAGAAAGACAGTATTTCCTAGAATTTCAGCAATGTAGAGAATGGAAATAAATGTTGAAGGGTGGAGTTCCTGGGGATTTCTGGGGCAGAAACGGACACAAAGCCAATGAAAGGGGCAGTGTACAATGAGAAAAAATGGGTGTCTAACAACATGGTTGAGAACAGATGTGTAAAGCTTATTTTGGAGGGGTTTCATACAACTCCCATTGCCTTTCCGGCAACTACGCTGCCATCTGGCCCAGACCCAAGGTTAGCATGCCATCAGTGGGCACATTCTACAGAAACTTAGAGTTTTCTGATGAGAAGCCTGGGTTTAATGGGTTCTGGTACCATAAAGAAAGAAAAGTGCAAAGGATGGATACTGGGCAAAGCTGTAAGTGGAATATGCAGTGCAGTGAGTGTTGACAAAGTTTGCATAGAGTGTTTCAGCTTCTCAGCTCTTTGGAGCTGGAGCGTTAAAGCCAAGAGGAAACAGAGAGAATGGGACAAATACTAAGTATATATGAATTACTTTAACATAAATGGAAGATTAAAAGAGAAGAAGAAATAAACAATTGAGAAAAAACCCCATCATTTTAATATAACTATTTGTTTATATGACACAGGAGATAAAATATCATTTACTTGTAGAGAGCCATGTCTATTAGCTTATATTTTAAAAAATATTAGCAAATATGACTTTTGCACATTTAAAATGTTTATTTAATGAAAATGAAACATGTGATGCATTAAGGGATGATTATTTAAAAATAGCAGCACGTAATGATGCAGTAAAAAGGCAGAATCTTAATAGCTGCTTTCATTTATATTTTATGTGCAAAAAACCCTGCATAAAAACATTATAAGAATCTGACTGTGTCTAAATCAAAGTAATGATGCTTTCTCATATTTTAAAAATTTACTTATGCTAAGAAAATAATATGTACAGGTGAGATCACTAGACCGCAAATTTAATCATGGCTGCTCTATCCATTGCAGATTCACTCTGGCATAGGGAGAGATTTTATGGCAACTTCACCTCAGCTTCTGTTGACTGCTAACATGACCATGTGAGCTGATGTCCTGTGGAAACACAAACTCCTAACCTGGCGTTTGTCTAAATGCAGAGCTTGTGCTCCCACTGTGACTCACAGATGAACACAGTCCCAAGGTTTACAGTCCAAACTTTCACAGTGCCTGGCAGGGAGCTATGCAGAGAACAGTCAAGTGAGTCAAAGCATGGACAAGCCTGCACTTTGCCTTAGCAAGGGACTGTAAAAAAAACAACAAAAAAACCTATGAAGAGGGTTTGGCTGTAAACTACCAGATCTGGCACCGTTACTGAAACTCTTTCCACTCTTAACGTTGCATCTCAGAGAATACTGATAAGCCCCATGAAAAAGTTCCTACTCTGACCCCAAATTAAGTAGTAATTATAACAGGTCAATAAATGAGACCTCTCCCCTAATTTTGCCCATGTCTAATGCCATTAATTCTTCTGTACATATATTTTTATATAATACATATGTTGGTAATTAAATGCCCATGAAACAGATGTACAAAGAAAGGTCACTATACTGTCCCTGCTCATACATTTAGACTGCAATGCCCTGGTAATGTAGGGATTATGTTTGTATGGCACACTGCAGGTTACTGTGGATGTTTACAAGGTTTGGAACAGACTAATGAACTGCATTACTTTCATTATTAGGTGATAATATTTTTTTTAATTGATACAAAAATATTTTCTCCCTCTTTTGTGTGAAGCATGTTTAAATGAAGAGATACAGCCTGCAATCATGATCAGACACATACCTTGCAAACTGAAAAGTGACAAGTGTCCCTCCCCCCAAACCATGTAACACAACAGCAGGTGCAAGCTTTTCTATTTGTTGGTGCTTATGACAAAGAAGCAGAGCTGAACCTGTTTTGTATGTGTTCACTGGGTTACACCATCTATGGATAATATTTTAAAGTAACTGTCATAATGGTGTGCATGTCAAATTCAGTGACATGCACCCAGGGATGTGTTTTACAAAAAGCATTAAAGACACCATTAGTTCATGGTTCAAAAATAGTTGGTCTTGGACCTTCAATAGCTAAAAAACGTGACGTCACTGAGTGAAACAGAAACAAGGTAAGAAAGCAGCTACTTTTAGAACTAACATTTATGCTTGACTAGAGGCAGTGGGGACATAATCTAACTGGTTAGCTGACGAGAGACCCTTCAGGAGTTTTTTACGAAAACGGGAAAACAGCATTAAACTGACATTTACTCAGCAAGTCACCAACCAGAAGTGCTTGGGGGACCCCCTACACTGAAGCAAAATGCCAAAGCTGTATAATGATTAGACTTTGACGGATCCCACTGATGTCCCAAAGGCTGTTCTCTTTCTATTTTTTATTTCTTTCATCTGATCTTCATCCATAATTTGACAAACTATTTTTAAGTGTCTGTTTTCCTTGTGATTTATATATTTCAGGCTCACCAAATTAATTCAATACTTCATCTGATCACTAACTACACTTTAACTGTTAAAATGATGCTGTATTCCCAAACCTGTCATGTTTAGTCATGACGAAATCTGATCACTTTAAAAGAAGTGACAAACATACCCCTGCAGCCAGCATTTGTCCTATAGCCCCATCCTACTATTCTTGTCTTCTATTCTCTATAATAGGCTCCAGTGACTAAAAAAGCAAGAAACAATGGGGAAAAAACAGTAACTTTGGAAGGTTTGTGTAGACTTCTTCAAAATGGTTTTCTCTGGTTTGGGCATGGAACAGCAGGCAGTGGTTGGTTTGAATTGCGCATGTCCCCTGAGCCAGGGAAGCTCATTCCATTACAGAGAGTCTGACCCAGCCTGTCCAGGTGAAGCTATGGTACAAAGACTCACCCATGCCAAAGCTCTTGTGCCTACCACCAGTGAAGCACAAGGAGAAGAATTTTCTGCAGGGCCTAATAAAATACATTAATGTTTGTCTTCCAGGTTCCCTAGCTGCCTTGCATTTCCGTAGGTGGTGCACTGGTAGCTCTTTATTTAATTGGAAAGGTATTTGTATTAAATTCCTAATTTATTTTTCATCCAACTGCAGTATAGGCAAATCAGCAAGAGTATAGGCAATTTTAGTTAACTTTTAGTTAACTTTTTATTGAGTCAGGCTAAACCTAGTAAATTGTTGGTGACCTACTCAGCATTTAGAAAGGTCTTGTGGTTCAGTCAGCTGCTCCCTCACTGCACTGCAAACATAGACGCCTTCACAATTAACATTTTCAAACAAAAAAATATCCAGTCCTAGTTATATCACAGGCAAGGTATAAACTTGAAAACGTAGACTGCATCATTATTACCTGAGGAAAAAGATGGCCTCTCAGACAACCCAGGCCCAACTCACTAGAAATTATTGCTGCGAAAAGTCTGAAGGTCTCAGAATTTAATCTCAGTAAATGTTCCTCAAAAACAAAGGCAGAGAAAGAGCAGGTTCCCCAAATGCAGATGATCTCTGATTCAATGCTCATCATCACCATCAGAAAGGTCTTTCTTTAGTGGGACACTGTAGTAGGGGAGAAAAACTTTTGTGCAGTGTATGTTTTGCTTCATTGAAGGATGTGACCAGATGAAGAAAATAAAACATCTGGAAGATGCCATTTATTAGGAAAGATTTTGAAATATTCAGACTCTTGTTTCAAGAAGAAATGAAAAAATGTTCTGGGTTTGGGGTTTTTTGGGGTTTTTTTGGGTTTTTTGGTTTTTGGTTTGTTTGTTTGTTTTTTAGTTTATTTGCTTGTTTTTTGGGGTTTTTAAAATTTGCTCTGAATAGCACAGAAAATGTTTTAAATTGTAGCAGGAGAGATTTAGCTTTTTTATAGGATTGCCTGTGGCATTTCTGTCATTTAAAGGTTTAGAACAAATGTCCATCAGGAGCAGTTTAGGTGCAGGTGTTTCTGCTTAGGGGACATGGAAATAAACCAGGTGAATTTCTGTTGCTGTTGATTTTTAATTCCATACTGCATAAAGTCATTGTCAAAAATCCTCTGAATTCTTAGAAACAAAAGTAGTTTATGGGAATCCTAAGTTATCACAGGGGTATAATCAATTAGAATTTGCAGGTTTTCTCCATTAAAGAATGGTTTGAATTAATGAGTAGGTTTTATGTGTCTGCACATGCAGTTGATGCAGGATCCAGCTGTTCAGATGTGGTAATTTAGTGCCTTTTCAGCTAATCCACAATACTTCACTCTCTGCTGAACTGCTGCTACAGAATGACACGTATTTCCCATGGATCTGTCAGCTCCACGCACATCTGTAGTATCAATGATGTCTTAGAGAGAACACCCTGCAGGGAATAGGCTGAGAGCCAGCACAGCTTCCCCCAGAGTGGCAGGCAGTACCACTGGGCTTGGCATTGTACATCCTCACATCCCTCCAGCTGCTGCAATAGAAGGACATGGCTCTCCTCGAGGCCCTGGGTGAGATATCCTGGAATCTCGTAAGTGGAATTAACCCTTGGGTCCAGGCAAATGAATTGAGCTCCTTGAGTTTAATGCAAGTCTGGAGCTATAAAATGCTGCCTGATTCCTCTTGCCATATGCTGAAATCATGTTATTGCAACCTCCTCTGAAACCATGCAATATGTTATGCTTCAGTGACCAGCTCCGTTTTGTACCAATTTGGATATGATTTTCCCAATTTCTATGCCACTACTGTCTTAGCTTTTAGTAGCTTTCATTTCCTTTCTGATAGACTTTTGTTGGCACGATAGACGATTAGGAAATACTTGGTTGTTAAATAAGTTTAAAAATTATAAAATCAATGGTAAATTTTTAAAGCTTAATAAGAATATGTTGGAGAAAACATATAATATGAGGAGAAAATAAGAAATAAGTAGGAAATTTTTGTAGGAAAACATATACCTTATGAGCTGCTATACCTATCAGTATTCAGAGTCCTGTTCTGTCTGTTAGCTGAGGGAAAGATGAGGAAAGAGAGGAGCATGCTCTAAGACAAATAATGAAAAAAATTCTTTACTTTCTGTTGTAATAACATTTGAACTTACAGGTCACTCCCCACTAAGTTAGCTGAGATTTCACCCACTAACATGAAATATTAATGTTTTATGTTTCTCTTGCATTTTAAATAAAAATGAAAAACTCTATTTGTTCCCAGAAGTTAGCCACAAAGACTAGAGGCCTTTTCTTTTCTTTTCTTTTCTTTTCTTTTCTTTTCTTTTCTTTTCTTTTCTTTTCTTTTCTTTTCTTTTCTTTTCTTTTCTTTTCTTTTCTTTTCTTTTCTTTTCTTTTCTTTTCTTTTCTCTATAAAGTAAATTTTATTAACAATAAAATCTTGAACGTAATAGCTTTTTTAATTTCTGTAACTTGCAGAATAAGAGTAGCAGTAGTTTTCACTTAACTCCTTAGCTTTTGGAACTGTTACTGATGATATTGCTGATTAACAACAGGACAAAAGAAACTGTCAGTCTGTTGGGTTTTCTACAATCATCCTGGCTGAAAAAAAAACGCGTGAAACAAATGAAAAGTTAAATATTCCACAAACAAAAAAATCTAAAGCTTTATATCCCTACATATTCATGCTTTTTTATCTGTCAGAAGTAACAACTTATAAATTGGAAGCGATAATTTGAAAATATTAAATCAAAAAAGAAATCGCAACTCCTAGAATTAATTTTTCATACCTCCCTTTCAAATGTTTTCCAGTATTTTCTGAAAGTCTTCAAGAGACTTCAGAAATTAAAAATTTAACAATGAGCTGATCCAGAGATTTTGTAATCAAAATAATTCCCGTACTATAACAAAGATTTCTTGAAGCTGAAAATACAATGATGCCTCATACACCAAGGGTGTGCAGGATAGCCACAGAATCATGTAGATTAAAAGGGAATTCAGTTTCTCCAATTTCTTACTCAAAGAAGGTCAGTGAAAGCAGGTTTAATCTAACATGCCTGTATAAAAGGCAGAAATTTTAAAAATGTTCAAGCTTTTCAGCCATTCTAAGAAAATGTACCGCTTTAAATAAGGTGTTTATGAATAGCAAAGCAAGAACGTATTTTAACTAGAAAGTAAAAAATTATTTATCTTCTTCAAGAGATTAATTTCATGCTGGAATGATCCAATGTACTCTTCAGAAGAAACATGAAGGCAACAAACACAGGAAGTAATAATTGAAGATTAAAGCTTTTGTTACCTTGGGCAGGTTAGAATGCATTTGTGCAGGTTCCAGTAATATAATTATAATTACACTGCACAAAGGTGTGAGAGCTGAATAGTACTCATTGCTTGAGATGATGGGCAATAGGCAGTTAGCTTGTTTTAGCATCCTGTTTGAAGAGTAAACCTTGGATAATAAGAAATTACTCCTTTTCTCTCTATCAGACAGTGGCGAGACACAATAAAGCTTTGGTAATCAAATTCAAGGCATGGTGATGAGGATGATACAAAGACATTAATAAACTGGACAATTCAGTAAATTTCAACTTCCATACCTCAGTGGAACTGTAGACACAAGGGACAAAGAGAAATTTTCTGGGAGAAGTCCACATTATCACAACATACCTGCTAGTCTGAGAATAATTTCAAGGTGCTGTTAAGGAAGCCATGCATCCATCACAGAACTGAATTTATTGCTCAGAAGAGCATTATAGGCTTGCATAATATTTTGGAGTATTAGAATAGTAGAATCACGGAATCATAGAATGGTTTGGGCTGGAAGGAACCTTAAAGACCTCCTAGTTCCAACAGCCCTGCCACAGAGAGAGATATCTTCCACTAAACCAGGTTGCTCAAAGTCCCATCAAGCCTGACCTTCACATGTCCAGAGTTGGAGCATCCACAGCTTCTCTGCAACCTGTTCTAGTGCCTTCCCATGCCTTCCCACCTTCACAGTAATGAATTTCTTCCTAACATTTAATCTAAACTTGCTGACTTTCAGATTTAAGGCATTCCCCCTTGTTCTATCCACTACTGTTCCTGATGAAGTTTCCCTCTCCAGCTTCCTTGTAGGCCCCCTTCAGATGCTGGAAGGCTGCTGTGGGGTCTTCAGGCAATATCTTGTTCTAGAGAATCTATGATGACTCCTACACAGAAGGAAAGATGCTCATGTGGGTTCATCCTGGTTTTTTTGCAAGATCTGATTTCTTAGATGTGATTGCAAATAATCCTCAAGTTTGGGGTGTGCATTATCCAATGTAGTAGTCTGTTATCCAGGAAGTGTTAGCATAATGTTTTTAAATAAATCACAAAACAAAAAAAAAAAATCTCAATTGAGAACTGTATCATGCAGGTACCTTCCAACTCAGCATATGATTATATGTTTTTAAGATTAATTTTTTTTTTTAATATATTCACTGGCCCATAGATTTTGTTCTGAGAAAGATAACAGAAAGAGAAAAATTTGCTCTACTAGTTGAAAGATACATTCCCAGCTCACTGAAAATGTTCTTCTCCCTCCAAACATTGTAATAGGCTTTTGTTCCTTTGTCTTGGTTTGAAGACAGGTATCTGCTAAAGAAGGTGTAAACCTCCCTTAAAACCCACAAATGTGAATCCCCTTCCCTCCAAATTATTATAACTTTGAAATCAAGGGCTTTCAGGCAAAGATATGGGGAAAGGAATAACAGTTCTTTACTAGTATCTATGGCAAGGCAAGCAATCGATAACAACAGTAGCAATAACAAACAAACAAACAAAAANACAGGGAGAGCACAGGACGGCGGCTGCCGGCTCCCTTGGGCAGAAAACTGCCGGCACAGCCAGGAGGATGTGCCCTCCAGGAGACGTCCCTTTCCCAGACGAAAGCTCACTCACCAACGCGAAGCAAAGCAGCGCCGAGCCGAAGGAACTTTTCTGCTGCTGGTAGCTGAGGAGTCCACAGTCCGCAGTTCCCACTGCTGCCTGCCTGGTGCCGGTGGTCGAGTGAGTCTCTGATGACCACCTCTGCTCTTTCCTCACCACGCCCAGCTAGCTCTTTTGTTTCTTACAAAAGAATTTAATAGTCCTTAAGTATCCAGTCATTAGTAACCTAGCGACAGGGAAGGGGAAAAAATTCCACACCTTTCAACCTCCAACATCCTTACACACAATTTTGACCCAGACTCTACAGTCAGAGTGAAGATTTCTTTCTGAGTCATGCAGGTGAGTTTTATAAACACTCTGGAATTTAGCACAAATTAAAGACTTATTGAGGCAACAGGACAAGTGCAAGATCCTTCACCTTGGAAGGAAGTGCTCCTTGCAGTGATGCCAGCTGGACTTGACTGAGGAGAGCAGCATTGCTGGCAAGACGTAAGGTGTGTTGGCAGACACGGAGTGAGCATGAACCAGCAGTGTGCCTTGGCAGCAAAGAGGGATAACAATATCTTAGTCTGTGTGACTAGAAGAGATGGAGCAAAGTAATCATCTCCCTTTACATAGCATTCCTTAGAGTGTTTCTACAGTTCTGCATTCAATTTTGTGCTTCCCAATACAGGAAAGACATAAATGAACTAGGGTGGGTTTAGTGCAGAGCCACCAATATAGTCAGGGACGGGAGCACTCATCCTGTGAGGACAAACTGAGAAAGCAAGGCTGGTTCAGCCTGCATCAGAGGTGGTTTTTGGGGTGCCTTTCTGTAGCTCCCCTGCAGCTCTGGGAAAATAAGTGAGAAGATGGACTCCAGCTCTTCACATCAGGAGGATGAGATAAAATGGCCAGAGATAAGTCTGAGTAACCTGGTTTGAGCACACAGCTGACCCTGCCTTGAGTAGGGGGTTGGACTAAACACCCACGTCTCAACAACCCCTCCTGACTGATTCATCTTGTGATTCTATATGCTCTCAGAAAAGAAGCTGAAGAATAGAAAAGATAACAGCTAACATGAGTTACTAATGCTTTGCCATTACCAAAGCAGCAAAATCATCCTGGGATCAATAAAGTGGAGCAGACTTGCAAGACTCTTGCAAAAAGTTAGGGAATAATGTGCGCTTTGTGCCAGTCATGAGCAAGAATAACCTTAAATTGTAGCGATAGATTCAACTGCCATGTATTCTTCCTTTCAAATGGTATTTCTTAGCCATTCACTCTTCTGGTGTATATATGAAGTCTTGTTTATAGATTTCTGTCTCTATTTGTGTTATCTTTCTAGTATTTTCTGTCCTGCTTGCTCCTCTATACACTTGAGAAAATAACAATAATAAAGCTTTTTATTTTACTCTAAAACATTGGAGATGTAATAAAGGGTGGGTAAAGAAAAAAGGGAGTTTGAAAGACAGATTTTAAACTTTGGTTTTAATTGGCAAGAAAAACTGTGATGCTATTGTACCTTGGTACTGAGAGGATATGCTTTAAATCATTTCAAAATTGCCTATAAAATTAGTTACATCAAGACAGACATTTTGGTTATATTTAACATAATAACAAAAAATAAGGAGGAAGAAAATTATCTCTGGATCATCAGAAGAACTGTTCTCTCTTGCAAAATCAAGCGTAAGCATTGCAGCTCCTAGGTTCAGGATCACAGTCACTGAATAAAGTCATGCACTTCAAGAGGTTTAATCTAAGAAATGTGGATTTTATCACTTATGTCTGATATTAAGTCAATCTTTACTGGATCCTACCAGACCAGAGACATTTAATAGGTGCTATAACTATTCTAGTCAACCTTAAGGATCATTCTCAGGCCAGATTTGTATTTTTAGAAAAGAGAAGAACTAGCCATAATACCAGATGACAAAAACCTACTCTTGCTCAATGAGCACTCTATGGAAATTAGGGAGATTTGTACTTATGAACTAATCTTACTTGTCCTTTACTTCATGTAAAAACTTGGTGAACACCACTTTTAGACATGTTCTTGACAAAGTTCTTAGAGGGTTTATCAACTGCTTTGCAACATTTGGTTAAAATTAGATGGTGCACAAAGCTCAAAATTATAATTGGCCAATGTCTTTTTTTCAGTCATCTGCAAAAAAAAAAGAAAAAAAAGCAAAGAATTAAGTGCTCTTCCAGTAAAATAATTTTCTTGAAGACATATCAAAAAGTATCTCTATAGAGACCTCTACAAATCAAGGAGCAATATATCGTATAACCTCAATCAAAAACAATGGGAAGCAGCATAGATAATACTCTGAATTTCTGATTTTTCTAAGGTTAGGATCCAGAAAGGTTCAGGTCAGAATTCAGCAAAAATAAGCAAAGAACCTTAGGCACCTAACACAGTGTGCAGAACTAATGTAATCTGAAGTGTGTACAGCATTACAGAAATAAATGAAAAAAGAAAAAAGAAAAAAAAAAAAACCAAAAAAACCCCAACCACCCACCTGCCAAAACAAACAAAAAACCAAGCCAAAACCAAATGAACAAAAACCTCAAACCAGACCAAAGAAAAACAACAACAACAACAACAACAACAACAACAACAACAACAACAATCCCTATGGAAATATTTATACAGCTGAATATGAAACCAGTCTGGAGATTTTTTTTTCTTAATCGAGATCAGTCAGTTCCCACTGCCTGCACCAGGCAGGGGGTGTGACTCTGTTCGGGATTGAAGAAAACTGTTCCCAGTCCCTTTCTGACTCCTTCGAACTTCTTGAGCTTTGCCAGTCAATACCACAGCCCATTAAAACAGTTTTCTTGAAAGCCAGGCCACCTGCTCTCCTAAAGAAAATGTGAGGGCACACCTGGTGGGCAGAAGAAAGGTGTCTCTGAGGTCCCAGGTAGATGTACTACTGGTAAGTATGAGCTGGAAAAAGAAACCTCTGTTCCACCACAGAGATCCTGGAGAAAATGAGCTTTCTCCTGCAGAGAGGCAGATGCCATATTGCAGGGGAAGCTCTTCCTCCTCTCTTCATTGTTCTTCTGTATTTTCTATTAGATAGTTAAGGAACAGTTAACCATCATTGGGCAAATGCTCACACTGGCAGCTTTAACAGTAAATTTCTGACTTTTGGAACTTGCTTTGCAATCACTTCTACATGTAAAATGCCATTGTTTATGTATTTGCTGCTGGCAACATGAAGAAAGCAAAGATCCTTGCCAGCTTTATGCATACTACTGTAGATCAGTCTGAAACTATTAAAGGGTTTGGTTTTGCTCCTTAACGCTGGCCATTTGTTGAGTTTCTTTCTAATATTCTGCCAGACAAATCAAAGTGTGTACAATTTAAAAGGGCTAAAGAAGAATGTCACCTTATATACACCATGAATTGCTATTTTTAAAATAACAGTTATGATGAAAACACTCCCCCCCATGATCATGCTTTATGATACAAGTCCAAAATTCCCATTCACTTCTTCATAAGGAATGAGAGAAAAACAGGATTTATGATTTTTTCCCTAATTGCTCTAAGTTTTGGTATATAAAAATTGCACAACTGCATCTGAATGTTTTCTTTAATTCTAATTTGTAATGAATCACTTTATGCTTCCTACATTGTCATCTGTCTCAACAACATTAAATTCCAATTTGTTGACATCTGGTCCAGTCCAAATCAAATCAAAGACATTTGACATTGCAGAGCTGTATTCAGCAAGCTTTCAGACAAAGAGCAGAGGTTGCACAGAATTTTTTAAACACCACAGCAGATCTCCTTCATCCTCAGTATACACTGACAAACTGTGAGGATCAAGTATCAGAAAAGAAAGAATGAAGAATTAAAAAGGGATGTCTTGTTCTTCCCACTTTTAAGTAACTGTAAACTAGAATAATTCCACCGAAGTCTGCAAAATTCTACTGTGAAAGAAAAATAGAGAAATTACATTTTCTCACCTTGAACAAAAACTGTTTGATTTTAAGTAATTTGATGTGTATTCTGTATTATTCACAAATGCAACATTCTAATTCCCCTGTAATAAAGATATAAACAAGCTTTCTCTAAACTTCATCTCCCTCCACACAAACTACCTACTTGAAATTTTGGCTTGTGTAATGAATAAAATCTTTTTTAGGAAAACTGAAGCAGAGGTCAGTAAAACAAGTCAAAGAAATGTAAGAAAGATCATTGTACATGCAAGGCCTAGGAAGTGAAGGATCTGGGTGGCATTAATGATTTCATTCCTTCCAGTGTGGAGCTCATCGGGTAAAATATGTGCTGTGATTTCAGTAATGTAACTGTGTCTTCTTGACTCTACAGGCCCTCTTAGGCTATCCATGTCCACATCAATCAGAGCAGCATTTGGAATGTTGCTGATCCAATCTGGTCCCTTGCTGCATCCCCTGGGTTAGGCCTTGCAAGGGAACCAAGCCCCATAAGCTTTCCCAAGACAGTTACAGAAGTTCAATAGGCAGCATACAAGGGTTGAAGTGAGACACATTTTCTCAGATTATCACTATACAATTCACATGTAGTTTGAGCTCATTTGTCATCCTACTCTAACTAGTGACTTTAGCACCTCCCTCTGAAAGATCCTTTTTGGTATATGAGGTTACATTAGTCCACAATACAAAAAATGTTTGCTTTGGGATTGTTTTGGTTTTTATCCATTGAAGATTTCTATGTGCAATAATTAGCTTAGTAAATGTAAAGACTTCCCTGACATGATATGATGATAATGAAAACTTCAGCCTAGTGCTAAATACAGTTCAACAGAAAAACTTGTATCCTCACAAAGGCCAAAACCATTTATCAACACGTAACAAAATATCAGCACTACACCCTCAATCAGACATGGCTTGGTAACTGAAACTCAACCATCTCTCCTTTCAACAATGCCTCAATTTTGCCATCAAAAGCAACTCACAGGAAGATGTTAATGCAGCAGCAGCAAAGCCTGGGGTCAGGCTGGGGAAGGAGGATGAAGACAGAAACGAGCTGATGGTCACCTACAACAGTCACTTAACAAAGCTAGGTATAATGTTGTGTTGGTCTATAATTATTTCTACAAAAATTAAATATTAAAGATAGAAAATGTCCAAATCAAATGACCAGATCAAAAAGGTTTTGGGAGAAGAATGGGAAGAGCACTGCTCTAGAGACTCTGCGATACAGATGTGCCATGTGCCGAAGCTGTGGAACAACCCTGTGTACCCCAGGCCTGTTAAAGTGCAGCTGCTCTTCACTGATCTAAATTTATAAACCTGAAATAAGTAAAAAAATGTAACACAGACATACCTAGCAAGAAGTGCTTCCCCAGAGGCTCCTAATGGCAGCAAGTCGTGTGAGATGGTTTCATGGGCTCTGAACATCCACAGGCACCTGCTGGCTGAAGGCCTGTGCCAGGAGCCTCGCCTCTCCTCAGACTATTTTTCACTACAAAAAAAGTAGATATGATTCAGTGTCATGCACCTCCCCGCTCCCTCTCTTGTTGAAGAAAGAAGCTCATCCTGTACTCCTCCACCTTCCTCTCCACCTCCAGCTGTTTTGAAAGAGTTGCCTGTCATATTTTAAGGCAGACCCCACTTATGGAGAATAACAGCATCTAATAAAATTCTGGGGCACCAAATCTTATTGCTTTCCCTGAACCCCTGAGGCTGCTGAGACCTCCTCAGCTTGCCTGGGATGGAAGGGTGAGTGACCAAGCCAAGCCATCAGCTGCTGGGTCACAGGCAAGGGAAGGGTGGCCACTTCCTACAAGTGAGACTCATACACCAAAGGTGGCCTCCTGTAAAATGTCACAGCTGCCTTTGCTCCTCCAGTCACTGGAGGGAGTTACTGCCATGAGAGTAAAGGGGGAATACAAAAAGAAGGCAGTCGTGACAGCCTCCCAGCTTTTCCTCCCCAGCCTCCAGGCTTTTATTTTGGGCAGAAGGGGCAATGCCACTGCTTCTCCCTTTGCACGGTTCCCCATAGCAGCGGGGAGGAGGACGGCTGGAAGCACAGCAGCCACTGCAGCCTTCTGGAGTCAGCTCTGAGTCACCACACCATCGCAGAGCATCCTTATCACCGCTTAGCATGCATGATGACCCGCACTTTCCACAAATGGCTAATAAATGACTATTACTTCTATTTTAGCCTTTCCCTCTTATTTTATTTGGTCCAATTTCTCATGCCAGCACTTCACAAGCATCTTGGAAAGCAGCATTCAAAGTGTCTTCTTCCAGACTTTCAGTTATACATATTAAAAATAATTACATTTCAGACAGTAGCCTGAAATCCATCAGCACCAGGACTGTATCCCAGATGAGGGATGTGTCTCTGGGCTGGCTTGCTCCAAAAGCAATTCTAAATGTGGAACACATGGAGGTGCAAGACAACACCTGCCCCCCTTTCCACCTGATTTCCCAGAGTGACAGAGACTTGCCCTCTTGCCTTGCTTTGCTGGGGCACTTCTGGGTACACCTCTAGGACTACCCACATTACTTGAATAACCACTGCTTTGAGGAGAGGCTGAAGAGTCAGGCAGGAGTATCTTGGAGTCTAAATCAATTTTACATGGATTTGGCTGTAAATATTTGGCTGGACTGTGCCACTCTAGAAAATTTTTCTCCTTGTAGAGACAGAAACAGTAGTTGTTAGCTGTACAATAGTTGCAAAAGATATTCTGCAGGGGAGCACCAGTTCTTAACAGCGTTATTAAGGAAACATCCCATAAAACCTTTCACAGATCTGATGACAACTCCTTGTTGAATTATTCAAAACAATAACTTCTCAGCACATTTTCAAGAGTATTACGTGTGTTTGCTTGCTTCTCTTTCCTCTTGGAAAAAGTTTGTTTCTTTCAATATTCTTGATACTTTAGCAGCATCAATTGAATTGAGTAATCACTGTTTTTTCTCTGGAAGAGTACTAAAAAGAAAGAATAAAATAACTTTATTGTGATTTAGCCACAAACTTATTGTATATTTAACAGCATGATGTGCTCAATTTAACATGATTATCAATGGACCTAAACATATGCCTGCTGGGGTTTAAACTTGACAATGACAGCAAGCAACACAACATGATCTGTCATTCGTATCTTTTCAATACACATATTGCAGCTAATTCACTTCCCATTCAATGAAGAAACACTTTTATGTTCACTGCAGTTATTCTAAAATTACGCTCACAGAATTTGCAAGAAAAACAGGCCCCATAATCCTTATGGTATAGCAGATATTATCTATACACACTTTGGACTAGAGCCTCATTTGCTATGAATTATGTAAGTGTTTTGATTTACAACAGCTGAAAGATCTGTCTCATCAAACAGAAATTACAGGCTTCATCTGAGAGGTAAATCCCTGGGAAGCCTGGGCTGTCATGAAATCTATGTGCTGTTTTCACATGCAGAGTCTGTGTATTATCAGCCGATATCTTAACTTGCAGAATATTGCAGGTTATTTCAGGCACAGCTAGCGCAAGGTCAGGAAGCTGAGCCATAGTTTCAGCTCTCAGGCATCTCTTCTTCTTTCTAACCTGTAAGAGGAAGTTCAGAAAAGAGGTTTTCTTTCCTTGACATTGCTCAGGATTGGAAACCTTTAGCCCCTGCCCTCCTATCATCAATCATACACAACCGTCTTTGCCTCTCTGTTTACTCCTTCCAGGACAGGACATAACCCTTCCTTTCCGCATGCCTGGGGCAAAGCAGAACAGAGTCTTTTCAATTCAGCTCAGTTATCCAAGGATGTGTATCATTCCTGCACTTTTCTTCCATGGCATTGTTAGGGATCTGCATCTTTCCTGAGAGGGAGTCAGACCTATACACGCATGGTAATTTATTCACTGTAATTAGTTTTTAAGTTCCTATGGTCCATCTATATCTGTCTATCTATCTTTCTATCTATCTATCTGTCTGTCTATCTCTTTATCTAATAGATATACTGCCATTCAGGTAACAACAGAAACTGCACATATCTCTTAAAACATCAGGAATGTGCATAGTGCATTTTTGTCTCCTAAACAGGATTCAGTCACTGGAAACAGAAATAAGATGAGGCACTTTACCACATACTGCCAGGAGACGTCTTAACACCCGAACCTCTCTCTCCATTGACTTGCTTAGGTTCCAATATTTACTTAAATCTCTGCAACACACTCATCATACATTTGATGCCTCAAATACAGTTACGTTATGGATGCTTTGTAGTGCAATGCATATTGCTTTTATGGTGACTAGTATGCCATGACAAATTAAGAACATACTGTGGTTAGAAAGCCTAAGATGGGACAAATAGATGCTGAGCATGGCTCTGTTACATAAAGATTGAATCTCTTGAAAGATTGAAAAGTATCTCTTCTTGAAGTAAGGGATGAGTATGCATATGCAGTCTGTGTCTGCAATTAATAATACAGCAGTGCTGTCATGGACAATGGGATCAATAGATTAAACCACCCCCAACCTCATTATAATTCAAGAATGTAGGAGGAGAAGGTCATGGCTATATTCAGGGGTTAAAATTAAGAGGAAGATTCATTAACTTTGAATCCAGCTTGTCACGCCTGCAAGTCTGTATACAGAGAGATGGCTTTACATTCTTAATAAGAAGCACTAGGAACTGAAAGGAATAGAAATAACATCAGTGAAGAAATATTTAAAACTAAACAGCATTGACTATAAAACAAGGTAGTAATTCAAGAAATATGTGTGTTCTAAACAGCACTCATGAATGCATCAATAAACAGTTAAATTCTATTATATTATGTCTAACTCTGATATTTTTCTGACTTTGGGAAATTAATGATAACAGTGTAGGAACACTGTGCTGTAATTTGTGGCAAATTAGGAATCAAAAATATTATGCATGACAAATATCTAATGAAAGGAAGAAATCTTTGGTACTCAGTTTATATTCTGATCTTTTCTTTGCCTTCCTCCTCTTTACTAGAAGACCTTTACTTTGGAGGAATGTGTGGGTACTGGTATGGTGCCACAGAAAGATTAACATGATAACAAACTTGAAATCGTGGCCAAGTTTAGTACCAAGGATGTAGGGTGGCACTAAGAGCATGAGCTCTTACGCTTTTTACAGCCAACCTTGCAGCAGGAAAGATAAGTATCACTGTGTTAGTGTAAAGATTTTTGTAAGTTTGTGTCAGTGAGAGCTTTCCCAAGGAAATCAGAGAGTACAAACTGCACTGGTCAAATATAAAGAATTGTATGTGCATTTGCTTTCACCTGCTTGTTTTACGAAGATGGCTCTGTCTTCTCTTCTCTGATGTTAAAGCACTGACTGGGCTTTATTTTTTTTAAAAGATATTTTCCATGCTAAGCATATAAAAATTATAAAGTGTAGTCTCCAGCTGCTTCAGGAGATGGGGTGGACACCATGGTTCCAACAGTGTGAAGGGGGGCGCTTGCACTTCCCATGCTGCTAGGGAGGAAGCGGTCTGAGCAGGGAAGTACTACTGTGGGAATGTTCATACAGTGTTGGAAAACACCACCATTCTCTGCCAGCCTGTTCCCATCTGCCTCTGGCTGACTAGAAATGGGGGAGACAAAAGTATTAAAAATTTTCTTTAGAAACTCAGGTCTTGTTTGCTCTGAACATGATTTGGTTCAGGAGGAGAACCAATTCTTCTATAATCTCAGTCTTTGGTTAAACTAACAGCAAATGATTTTCAGTGTTCCTGCTGTGAACTTTGCATGGTAGAGCAGGAGACTTGTGTATGCAGTACCTGCATGCGTGAAGGATGGGACAGGAGTGAATGGGACAGGATTGGGTGCGCATGATACACACGTTCATGGCCATTGCTGTCACACCAGTGTAAAGAGCAAAGCCAAGGGGCAATCCTGAATTCACCAGCCTGCATTCAGGATGGTGCTAACTCAGTTGCATGCCTGGTTTTGGATAGAACCTGTCATGTGGCAGTGGATCATACCC
>VZTX01016550.1:0-41440 GCA_013400915.1 Pardalotus punctatus
TGGGGCAGAGGTGTCGGCCCAGCTCCGCCCCGGCTTGGCGGCTCGCCTGCCGGGAGCGCCGGCTGCTGGGGCCCGTGCCGGGGTGGTTTTTATGGCTGCGTTCAGCCCGTCGTGCCCCGGGCGCGCTCCCGCCGGAGGGAAAAGGGGCTGGCGGGGGGGGGCGCTGCCAGCTCCCCTCGACTCGGCCCCCGTCGCCAGAGGCGGCGGTCCCTTCCCTCCCCCACCCGCGCCCCTCTGCCTGCCCAGCCTGGCACCGGCCCGGGGCAGGTGTGTGTGCCTGACCCAGCCCGCCCCTTCTCCGGGCTCCGCTCGCAGCGGGAGGGGCTGCGCTGCCCGGGGGCGCCGCTCTCCGGAGCCGCTCCCGACGCGGGGGATGCGGGGTACGGCGGGGCGCTGGCTCTGCCCCAGGACTGTGCTTGCTGCTCGAGACAGTTTTCAGCGGAGTGCACTGCACGCGCCTTCTGTTAGATGGGAGGCACTTATCTCTACCCACAGATAGACCGACGGGCTTCACTGGGAGCAATACTTTTTAAAAAAAAAATGTATCCTGGCTGACTCTATCAATTCCAGTGGTTAGGGAAGAGTGCTGCCGCTAATTCACTGCAGAGTGCCTACAGTGGTTGTAGTGTGCCCTATAAAATCATGTTCTCTCCTTACTGATGTATCGTACCTAACCATGAGGCCAAGGAAGAGGCAAATACTGTGCTTGGCAAGGCCCTCTCCAGTGCTAATTGTGTGGATAGATGAAAAGCCAGCGATACTTCTTGTGGGTGGAGAGTTCACCTTGCAGTTCTCCATTTGCATGCTTTGTTTCATGGATAAAGTCAGTGGTAGGGGCTGAATATTTCCAGCTCTGTAGGACCAGTCTATGTATATAACTGTCTTAATAGGACCGTAGCGTAGCATACCTTTTTCTTTGCATGTTTGTGAAATTTCTGTTCATTTTGATGCTTATTGACCCAGTCAATAAAGCTGTAAAAGCAAAACAAAGAAGGAAGGGGAAAGGATGGGGTAAGTATGTTCAAACACACTGCTGTGCATGTATGTTCAATCTATGTTTTTATTCCTATGGTGTTCTAATAAATCCCTTGACTTAGGTTGCTAGTCTGTATGGCTTTAAAGGCAAATTAAGACACCAATCTGAGGCCCTGAAGGGTATGACTCAGTGACATAACAATAAATTGTAGTATCTCCTGCTAAGTAATTACACCATATCATGTCACAACAAGGTATTGTTGAAATACTATCATGTAGCTCATAAAGTGTCATTCTTTTATTATAAGCCTATAAAATAAACAGAATGCTGTGTTATACACATGGGCACAAAACATTTCATTAGGGCTGTGAAAAGGAGCTGCTGTAGTTTTCTTGCATGAACATGCTCAAGATAAAGTAGGTATGTCCCAGTTTGCATTCATTTATTCTGGAAACTAGGAGAGGTTAAACAGCTAAGTAGAACCCTTAGGTCAGAGGCAGAGCTGTTTTGATGTCAAATCATGAGAAATGCCAAAATATTTCGTATTAGCCAGCGTGCTGCTCCTGGCGAAGTCAATGGCTTTTCTTGCTATTATCTAGCTTTGGCCTCAGACAAACCTGTTTTAATCTGGTGTAATTTTACTGTCTTCTTGTGAAGTGGCAGAGGAGACAGAGAATTGAGAATGCTGCTTTTGCACTGTTAAGATTATATGCCTGTCAGCATTTTGTTGCCGTCCTGTTTGCTTTTTCATAGTTTTAACAATTCAAAGACTTGAAGGCAAGTTCAAATTCTGAAGGGAGCAGAATCTTATTGATTTTAGTGGGAATTGAAAAACCAGAAGGGAGAAGCTGGGAGCAGAGAGTCGTTACCATCTGGTTAGCAGGCCCAGCAGTTTTAACCAGGTCTGGAAGTGTTTCTAGATCAAAGGACTGGTTGATGGCAGCCCTTAACATCTTCCAGCACAACACCTCTTCCATCTCTACTCTACCCATCATCCGAACAGAATGACTTCTCTCTCAAAAGAAGGAAGAGAAGTGGTATGCGTGTCCTTGGGCATTGAAAAAAAGAAAGAATGCTGCTTGGGTGTCCTTTGGTTTGTAGCACATGCCATGAGCCCTTGTGACAAGATGGAACATTTAACATGATGGGGCCTTGAGGATCCATAATCCCAAGCATTAGGAAGAGTGTTGGCACATACAAGTTTCTGATACAAGCAGACAGGAGGTGTTACGTAGAGTGGGTTGGGGAGAACGTATGGATCTCCGGTGTGAGCAAATCAGTATTAAAATGTTAAATGAAAGGGCATAATATGTTCAGATGTCTGTTAAAAGACCAAATCCAGCCATTTGTTGAAATGAACCCTTGCTACATTCAGCTAAATTGCCGCTGTGAAAAATGTAACTGTTCTGTCACATTTCTGACATATTCTGCATCCCAAAAATCAGTTTAAAAAAGTAAAAGAAATAATTAAGAATTCTGTGTACTTTCTCAGTCCTTAATTCAACTTCAGGTTATGAGGTGAATTGAAAGTAGTTTTGTGGATTCAAGCAATACAATTGTTAAGCTGACATTTCTTCCAAGTTATTCTGTGTTACAAAATCTGCTATATATATAGTCAGTGAATGGTATTTATACAGGGAAAATGTCCACTGCAATCAGTGGGCTTTTTCCTTAGTCTGCAGATACACATTTGAGTGATTTAGATATCTGTGTATAAACTACTGTGTTCTGCAGAGTTTCAGGTCACATAGTCACCTCATATATCTGGTATCACATAGTCACCTCATATATCTGGTACTCACTAGACAGCTTCTGGAAGGAATGAGAGAGAGGTCATCACATAGCCAGCAACATTCATTACTTTTGTTAAACACAGTTCACATTTTGGAAGAACCATAAATTTCTCACTTAAAATGCTATTAATTTATTGCACCCCAAATATTTAATATCCATAGTATGGTGAGGATACATGCTCTCAGTCCAAGTTGTTATAAATGTAGAAGCTGAGGCAGTACAAATTAGAATAGGAGCTTAAATGACTTAAAAGCTTAGGTATGTTTACACTGCAGTCATGGACATACCTGAGCTGGTTTAAAACTAGTCAACTGGGGAGCTGGTAGCAATCTAGCTGTGGCAGCGTGGACCTTGTAGCTGTCTGGAAAACATGCGCAAAAACCTGGGTAAATGCTTGAATGGTTAGGCTGGTCTGAACTCAATGGCTAGACTACTACCAGTGCCCAAGATCAATAATTTAAAGCTTGCCTGGCTGTGTATACACAGTATTGCAGTCATATCACTTGTGCCTATAGCACAGACATACCCTTCTGTGAGTTCTGTGCCTTGTCTTCTGGCAGGTGATTCCCATGCTGTTCTGGGAGTTTTGTGGCTAGTGTCAGTTCAGTGGTCCATGGGACAGGCCTTTGCAGGTATTAAAGAGCTCACAGCACAATGTAAGGTGCACCTTTATTGCATTGAAACTTCTCATGTTGTAACGGTGGGCTCTCATCTTGTAGCCACTCGGGCTCGTGAGCAACTTGTGAGTCAACCTGCATGTTTTTATAATTGGGACTTTCTTGTTTGCTTGGAGGAAGGGCAAGGCGAGGGTGAGTAGCCAGGCTTCCTGGCTCTGTCATACAGGTGTGGACAAGAGGAAACCACTGGAGGATCTTGGGCAGAGCTGGTATTGAGGTGCATGGGGCCTAGGGCAGAGGCTACTGCGTGAACCCCTCCCTGCCTCCTCCTGCCCACATGTGGATGAGTCCTGCTGCCTGCTGCCTGACCTGGCCCAGGTTCCTCCTCCTGCCTGTCCCTTCCTGTGGCCCAAGGACCAAGAAAATTACTGTAGTTCCTTACCCCTGAAATGAATTCACATTTTGTGCAGAAACAAATTTCAGACACCACAATCAAAGGTTCTTTTGTGTTCACTGCCTCACAAAAGGAAGGGATGGATGGCTGCTCTTTCTAGTTAAAACCACCAAGTCACGCACGACTGCTCTTAACAAAAATCAGCCCTCAAGCCCACTGCAGCAATCAAAATTACAGAGGCAACATGTGGGGACTGGGGTGTGTGTGTTGAATTTCTTGTTATATGTTAATGTTTTTAAGAACAGGCATGATTTTGTTGCAGGTGTAATGACTACTGAGGGCTCCTGGGCTTGAATTTCATTGTTTGAAGTGTAGAAAGATGGTTGAATTTAGTAGCAATGTCCAAGATGTAGTTGAGGGACACTTGAAGTTTCCATAGCAGAAAGAAAAACAACAAATTTAGAACCAAGAGCAGATTCGTATGTGTGAAGATTGATGGGTATGGAGACCAAATAGTCATCAAGCTTATACTGATGTGAACTCAAAGCGATGTATGGATGACGTTGAGAATGATCTTGTGTAGGTGCCCTGTCTCTTAATACTGTTCTTGAGCTTTGATGTTTTCCTCAGTACTGGGGCTGGAATTTCTCCTCAGACTGTACAACAGGAAACAGAAAGATGATGTGGTTCTCCCATACAAAAATATATGCAGTCAGTGGTTTGGTTCTAAAAGGTCTGTTGCTTTTAGTTAGTCTATGTTCACTGTTCCTTCCCAACAGAAAGCAATGCAAAACACATGGGTGAGAAGTGACTTTTACTGTAAAAAGATTTGTTCTGTGCTCCAAAATATGGTCTGGAAGTTTTGAAATGATGTTGTATTGGGTTTGCATGGCCAGGTTTTGATAGCGGGGGGCTATGGGGGTGGCTTCTGTGAGAAGCTTCCAGAAGCTTCCCCTATGTCCAGCAGAGCCAATGCCAGATGGCCACAGGACAGCCGTGCTGCTGGCCAGGGCTGGGCCGTTACAAATGGTGGTGACGACTCTGTGATAACATACTTAAGAAGGAAGAAAGAAAGTTATTGTGCAGATGTAATTGCAGCCAGAGAAGAGCAGGGTGAGAATATGTGAGAGGAACAACTCTGCAGACACCCAGGTCAGTGAAGAAGGAGGGGCAGGAGATGCTCCAGGTGCTGGAGCTGAGATTCCCCTGCAGCCTGTGGTGAAGACCATGGTGAGGCAGCTGTGCCCCTGCAGCCATGGAGGACCACGGGAATGCTGAGATCCACCCACAGCCCACGGAGGAGACCCAGCCCAGAGCAGGTAGATGCTCTGGAGACCAGGAGAGGAGGCTGTGACCCAATGGGAGACCGGTCCTGGAGCAGGGTCCTGGCAGGGACCTACAGACCCATGGAGCGAGGAGCCCAGGCAGGATCAGGTTTCCTGGTAGGACTTGTGACCCTGTAGGGACCCACACTGGAACAGCCTGTCCTTGAAGGACTGCACCCCATGGAGAGTGACCCACGTTACAGCAGTTTGTGGAGAACTGCTGCCTGTGGAATGGACTCAGTGCTGGAGAACTGTCTCCTACGTGGGGGAGCAGGGGAAGGACTGCTCTCCCTGAGCAGCGGCAGAAACATGTGACTGCAAGAAGGGAGGAACAATTTTGGGTTTAATTTGGGTAATTGAGATCTGTCTTAAAATATGGAGGATGTTAATACCCTTCTTTCATATTTGGGGAGTTTGTTTGGTTGTGTAGTTTAGGATGTACTTTCAGGAATTAAAGAGTCCAATTCAGGTCTGACGTAACTCCACTGACTGGAATTTCCACAGTCACAAATGACTCATAATGCTCAATATTCAAAAACAAACTCCAAAAGCAAGCAATTTTGGGAAACAATGTTTGGTTTGGTTTGGTTTGTTTTTTTGGTTTTTTCCCTTGCAAAGCTGGTATTGTATGAAAATATATATATATTTTAGAAAAATTTGAAAAGTTAATGTGAACTAAAAAATGTTGTATCTCTTTTGCTCTAATGTTATTGATGTTATTACTTACTCAAAAATTAACACATTTCTTTGCTGAATTGTGAGGCCCTGAAATGACTTAACAGACAAAATGTATAATTTAATTAATTTGACTGAAGAATGTACTGAAACTGGCAAGATACTGGTTCCTTCTCTTGGTGTTTGAAAAACCTTTGCAGTCTCTGACCAGTTTTAACTAGCGGCCATCTTTAGTTGATTTTTGTAAATTAAAATATCACTATATATTTTAAAAAAGAAAAAATCAGTAAAGACTGTGACAGCCTGGAGAAGGAATAGAAGAAATGGTGTCAGGAGACTAAGAGCAGCTTCCTGAGCATTGGAGGTTACTGAGGAGGTGAAACTGAAGCTGAAGAGCACAGTGTGGAAATGGGAGACAGTTGTTTCCTAAAAATGAGGGCATGGGGGAGGAGAATTCTGGCTGAAACAAGAATAAACATTGTTTTGTAAAGTTTTGGAACAAGTTGCCCAGAGAGGCTCTGAAATATTTTCAGAAGATTTTCAGGATCTGACTGGATGAAGTCTCGACAAATCCATTCTAAACTCCGAACCTGCTCTGAACAGGTGTTTGGACACAATCTCCTGAGGTCCTTTCCAGCCTCACCAACCCTGTGATTCTTTGCTTCCGCATTAAGTACCACTGCTGGGGAAAGATAAGGATCATTCTGTACTTTAAAATCAGGCTGTTCATGGCAACTACTAGCTATAAAATGTTGTACTTGTTAAAAAAAAGACCTGAATGAGAACAAATTGCAAGTTAAAATTATCATAATGCAGACATTAACAACAAAGTAAAGGAATAGCCAGTGGCTACTGTCTTACATACCTGTACGTAGTACTATATGTTCCAGCAAGACTAGCATCTGTTGGTTAAAAACAGAGAACAAGTGCTATTCTCTATTTTAACCAGCAATAAATCATTATTATAATTTACTGCATATTCTAAGTATTAAAAGCAAACAACAAAAAAAAAACAAACCAAACCAAAAAACCTAGGAAAATACATAATTTAATTTTTTTTATTATATCAGCATGACTACTTTTTTAACATAGCTGCTGTTTTCATGATACTTCCAAATTAGTTTTGTAAAGCAATGATATTTAGAATTTCAGTATATATAAAAAAAAGATTAAGGGGGTGATATCAGCTGTAGTGTGACATATAGACCTCTTCTATGAAATTTAATTTCTTTGCCTTCTACACAGATACCCAGTAATGCCATTATTGGTCCACCTATTTTAGTGAAAAGTGATTTGACAGAAAATTTTAATTACATACTTAGCAATACAGTTTCTGCAGTAAGGAAAATATATATTTCTATCTGCAGAGCAAAATTCTATACTCATAAATTAATGAGAGAAAAAGTCTGTTTGATGACTATTGTTTTGACCACCTGTGCCTCACACATTCAACTGCAGTATGAAGGCTAGATGAAATTTCACTTGTATAATATGGGCATATTCTTTGAGACAGTACAGCCAGCAGAAACTTGAGATGAGGATTATCTTGTAGGTCTGGTTTTTCATCCTAGCTAGGGTGTGTTACCTTAATAAGTAAGCCAAATAATTACTTATTTACAGATTCAGCAAATAGTAAGGTCACACTGGCATTTCTGAGCAAAGAACGACACTGAACTGATCGGTTAAAGTGGCCTGAATTTATTTTAAATACTCCAGCAGTAGTTAAAATTCAAGCAACGCCCTATGGGATTGTAAAAGGAAAGGTATTGGGATAGAAGAGGATGTGACATTCAGAACATCCAAAGCCATGGGGGGGTTAATACATAGATATCCTCTCTACACCTCAGTTTATGGTTCAGGATTTCATTAAGAAATAGTGAGTGACATTAAAATGATGTGAAAGTAATAAAACTGTTTCACAATATGTGCAAGTCTTCCAGTTGTGCTCATAGCTTCTTCAGTACAATAGGAAAAGTATTTGTACAGTATGTTTTGCCAAACACCTTCAAATTTCTTCATGAATCAGATAAAACTGTCACCAGAAAAACATTTTCCTGTCTAACCTTTGAGGGAAAACTCACCATTTCTGTTCCTTAACCTACATCACTTCATGCTAGTATTACATTTTCAAATAAGACCAGGCTCTTTTTAGGTCCTCAGGTTTTCAGTGCATCTTGTAACAGTTTCGAAGGAATCAGGTGGTCAGAAAGTGGTAGTCGTGGTTTCACCCCAGCTGGTAACTAAGTACCACACAGCTGCTTACTGCACCCTGGCCCCCAGTGTGATGGGGAGAAGAATTGGGGGAAAAAAGGTAAAACATCTCAGTTAAGATAAGAACAGCTTAATCAAAGGAATAAAATATAATAATAGTACTAAAATAATTGTAATGAAAAGGGAGGCAACAAAAAGAAGAGACAGCAAAATAAAACCCAAGAAACACATGTGATGAACACTATGATTGTTCATCACCCACTGACAAATGCCGGGCCTATCCCTGGGCAGCAATTGACCCCTCCTGGCAAACCTCCTACCCAGTTTATATATTGTGACACTCTATGGTATGGAATATCTCTTTGGCCACTTCAGGCCAACTGTCCTGGCCATGCTCCCTCCATGCTTCTTGTGCACCTCCTTACTGGCAGAGGATGGGCAGCTGAAATGTCCTTGGCTTAGAGTGAGCACTCCTCATCAACAACTCAAACATTGGTGTGTTATCAACATTATTCTCATACTAAATCCAAACCCCAGCCCTATACCAGCTTATAGGAAAAAAATTAACTCTATCCAGCCAAAACCTGGACAGTGGGGGAGTCAGTACATCACAGAAATTGTTCTCTGTTGGCACTTCTCAAGGCAAACTGGGCTTTTAAAAATTTGTTTGTTTTGTGGGGTTTTGGTGGTTTTTTGTTTGTTTTTTGGTTGGTTTTTTGGTTTTGGGGTTTGGTTTTTTTTGTGAGGGACTTTATTTTATTTTATTTTATTGTTGGTAACAAGAGGAAATAGAACTGAAATGTCTGTATATATATACCTATGCACTACAAGCACTGGAGTCAGGACCTCATACTTGCCTTCTCAGTGCCGGATCATTTACTATCCCTCTTTGTGTTTACATAAACCCTGTCTTTTAAATGTACAAATGAAGTGGACCTGTGTCTGATGTGTTCTGCATGCTTTGGGAAAAATCTACTAACTTAAGTGGACTGATTGTATATTTATTTCAAATGGTGTTGGAGACTTTTTCAAGTACAGCACTACAGTCATAGCTTGTGAGGAGTATCTAAATGGCCTTTATTTAATTATAAATGACATATGGGTTAAAAGCTCTGGTATCAGTATAACGCTGTGAGATAGGAGCTGTGAGATATAAAACTGAGGTAGCAGGTATATGCAGGAAAGGTGAAACAAGGCTCCTGTTCACAAAATCTGCTTGCCTATATTGCCCTGTGATGTTGATTAATTCTTACTTCTGGTCCTAAATGGCTGTGCCTGATGTCTCTGTCTTGTTGAGCTCTCTCCTTGTTTCAATAAAGAAGCAGCAGCATCTGCACTGGTTGTAAAGGGACCATTTGGGACCTTTTGTAACAGTTATAAAGAAAGGCAAGATTACAATGGCCACTAATTTAAATAAAAAGCAGTTGGGCATTTTATATGCCTGGGATGCAGGGATTTTCCGTTTCAACTCTTCTTCAGTTCTTTAGACTTTGATGAAAAGCGTCATACTTGCTAAGGGAATTTCTCTTTACTGCAGCTCTGAAATAGGGAAGCATGATCATAATTTTCAGGAAACTGGTAGTGTGAGCAGGGAAGGGTGAAAATTACAGTGTCTCAATCAGTAGATTCTCTGTTGAATATTTGAATGCCTGTTATCTCAATTTGGAATTGTGGATTTAGGCTTAAATGTTTCAAGACGTCAAGAGCTGAACCTGGCTTTCTTGAAAACATTGGGGAAAGCAGTGCACCATCCTTCCCTTCTTACATGCCGGTGTCCACTTGGAATTCAGTTGTATTTGGTGGAGCAATAGAGATTTTATGGGCTTTGAGGATAGTGGACTTTTCCTAAGTAATTTCCTAAATTATGAACATGATGGTGAAAAAGCCAAATTCATTTATAAGTTGATTTAGAAACTTCTTTCTCCCTACCATATGATAAAGAAAAATATCCATAAATAATAGAAAAATGCCTGAGGCCATGAGCCTACTACCGTGGTTAGGTAACATTGCTCAGAGTTTGCTCTGAGGAAACTGGTGATTTTTGAATTGTGCTTATCCAGCCACCACTACAGATCTTGGGCACAGAGACAGCAGTGACACAACAACTGACTAGCTCTGCTTTTTGGGCTAATTAGCTGGTGTGCTTGGCCACACCAACACCCTGAGTCTAGGTTTAGCTTCTCCCAAGGTGGTTGGTTTCTATGCACATCCCTGTCCTGAATAGTCCAGACAATTGCAATGTACCTTCATTCCTGTTTCCAAGCTGTGGAATGTCTGTTATGTGTCGCTGTCTCTCTATGTTTGAACAAAATCTGCTGTTACCCTTTCAATATTTCTTATGATTGTCCTATGACTATTTTCACCCTGTCATTCCCAGATGCTTCAGCCATGTTCCGTCCCTTATGGGCCTCAGGGCAGGCACACAGCCTCCCAGACCTGGAGAGAGGTGTGAAGGGTACCTTTCCCTCCCAGCCGTTTTGCACCAAATGTTCTCTGCATCAGATTCACACGGGAGGGTGTTTTGTCCCTCCAGACACCCTTGCCCTTGCCTCTGCAGAGGCTGGTTATGTAACTTTGTGAGGCTAAATTCCAGTATCTATAGTAACATTTAAACAGAAGTAAAACAGTTCCCAAAACAGGAAAAAGTTACTGAAAACTGCTCAGAAATTAGATTTTTACCTCTCCTGGGTCACATAAGCAGCAAATCATGGATTGTTGGATCTATATAAGATGTAGATTAAATCCTTATCCCTACTGTGTCCTTTCACAGTATTGCAAGAGAGATGGAAGAGTGGAAGAGGTCATTAGAGAGGAGACAGTTGACCTGGAACAGGAACAGGCATAGAGCCTTGTGGCTCTTTCCAAAGATCCAAAGATGCTTTCAGAAACTTGGTAAGAGGGTTTTACTAGGGATGTGTGCAGGAAGAGCTACGGGGATGTTAGTAAGGCTGCCTTTTCTAGTGTATTGGTGCTGGGAGAGCACTGCTGCTCATGTGCCTGTTGAAGAGTCTGTCTGGGATGTCTGAATTACATGGGACTAAGAAGAACAAGATTAGAAGAACATGAAGATGGCTTTTCAGTTTACTCTCCTTGGTCTACACTGAAGGCGTGCTCTCCTCAGGCTTCTTTGGATCCCTTATGAACAGCAAAGTTATTCTTGTAGTGAATACTTCTCAAAGGGAACTGCTTCTGCAAAACCTCCCCAGTGAGGCATGACAAAAGCAGAGTCGCATCAGTGAAGAAATTCCACCTTTGGTAAACAGTTATTTAGAAATACCACCATAAAAATCTGCTGTAGCAATTCTGAAGCTTATTTTTTAAAATAAATACAGTTGTATTTATAAACAATTAATTTATAAATGAAATATTCTATAAATAAATATCCTGTATTTATTTCTGCAGGCATCAAATCTGTTCTGTCATTTCTTTGGGGCAAACAATATCCAAAGTCTTCCTTTGGCCTCTTCCATTGTGCCTGTTGCCATTTCTCCGCTTTATGAAGCAGTTGCACAGTCCATCTGGAGAGTGCAATATATTGTATATACTTCTAATAAAAGGCCTGGACAAACTGCTACTGGTCAGGTGTCTATTCAATGAATAGTTGGGAATTTAGAGTTTGGGGTTTGTGGAGTCTCCAGATTTGTACAGAATATATGTATTTGTCTTGGATAACACTAATGGCTCTTACTTTTAATGCAATTTTCATCTTTTTGTTTTTTTGTTCTATGCTTGATACTTGACTTTTTCAAAATAAATGTGATATAACTGTAGCATTATATTCTGACACAAAGTTTAGTCTCTTTTTGGAGTGTGCTTATGATAAGAATTGTAAATTCATAATACAGAAATCTCAAATCAGAGCTTTTAATTATTGGGTTTCAAAGATGATCATAAAATGTGTCAGTTATTTAAGATCTAATGTAAAAATAGAAAAGGTGCTTTAATTTAAGAGTCAAGCTATCAAGCTTTAAGGAAATACTATTTTACAAAATAAAACTGGTAAAATAACATTAATTTTCAAAAGCAGTTCAATTTTATTACGTTAGGGAAATAATTGTATAACTCAAAATACAAATTAAGGTTTCTCTCCAAAAGGTCTATTAACTTGCTTCAAAATTTGCCACTGAGCCTGAAATGTTTAAACTCTCAAATCTTCCAAAGAAAATTGTTGCAAGCTCTAGTCATTTGGAGCTGAAAGTTCTCAGAAATAAGCACTTGGGAAAGTTAGAACCTCTTATATGGACACCATCAACTTAGAGAAGTCTTCAATGACATGCTTTTTCCCCAGTACTCCGGAAATCAAGACCTACTCTGTTAATAAACTAGCTTTTAGTTACATGAATAATTAATAAAAACATCATCAATCCATTTAAACTGTTTTAAGCAGTTATGATCAGGGCTGGGGAAGAGAGTTAAAGGCAAATAGAAAAAGGATCAGATGTGGAATAGTTTTACCATAAAGGTTATAAATCTGTCTTCAGGTGTACAAACAGCCAAACCTAACAATAGTGATTTTGGCAGGTAGTAATGAAGAATTGGGAGGATCAGAAATTCTAGAGTGGAAAATCAACATACACACCCACTGGACCAAATTCACTCATGTGCTAACAGCCCATTTCATACATAAATCCTATTTACATCTGTAAGTTGGAATAAAAGTTTAGGATTAATTTCAAAGACACTTTAGGAGAGAGAATTTCAGTCTTTGTGAAGTCTCCTACGTTCTACAAAGACTTGTGTATGTGTCTAACCTAATATATTGCATGTATTTCCAGTATAACAACTAATAAAGTGTAAACTTAAAATGCTGGCTGTAAAGGTTAGGAAGAATGGGAACCTAAGCAAAGAAATATAAGACATTAAGAATAAATCATAAAGTCTGTCTTTCAAGTAGGTGTCAACAGTAATGGAGTAATTAGTGTAGGCACAGGGCTTTATATATCAAAACTGCTGTATGAACAATGGCCCAGATTCTAAATGCCAGTATGTCAGTGGTTCATAGGAAATGCAAGGGGCTACTTTGATAAAGTTTCTCTTCACTAAACTTTATGTGTAAGAGAGTCACCTCTGTTATTACTTCTATAGTTTACAGATGAAATAGCATGATGGGGTAAGACCAGCAAAATCTTCAGTTCTTAATTCTGAAATAATTAGACACAAATCTTGGAAAAAACATTGATTCTGTGAATACAGACTAAATTTTGCACTCACTTCAGCTGTGTTGCACCAAGAAGTTATTTGCCCCTGTGTTTTTAGCAGAAGATATCCTTGAGTGTTCCTAGTGATAATGGTAATTGAGAGAGCAAAGCAATGCAGGTCCCTTTATGTGCCAGTGGCTCACACACTGAGGAACCTTGAAAACTCTCTTGTTTCTCAGACAGGGTATCTGTGGAATTCCTGCCATCTATGTGCAATGAATTCAGACTGAGATCTTAATACTGGCTTCCTTCAATCGAGTTTTGTTATGCACTTGGCAAGCTTTCACACCCGAACGTCCCATCTGCAGCCTGCACCTGCATTGCTCAATATTTAACTCAAAGATCTCTGAGCTTCCTGGACCATTAAGGTGTCTCTTGGTTTGTGGCCTGCTGGTGCGGCTGTTGCTTACCATAAGAAGGGGGTTTAAACGTTGTAAAACAGTGTAGATTTCCAGTTTCCTCAGTTTTGTTTCTTCTCACTCAAAAGAGCTCCTGTCTGGCATGCTGCAGCTTTTCCTCGGCACGAAGCATGGGCCAGGAAGAGCAGAGTGGAGCATTTACAACCTGAAATTAAAATGCTATTGGTTTACATTCTTACATTTTTTAATTCTGCACAGTAGCAGAGTGAATGCAGGGTGTGCTGCTCTCTTTACCACAAACAAACCCACTATTTTCTGCTCTCAGCTACTGAACTGTTTGAAAAAGAGCAATTCCTTCTTTGCCTTATGACTCTTTCTGATAAGCTGGCAATAAGAATTCAGGACTCCCATGCATCCCCTTGTATGACACAGGTGAGCTTCTCCATGACATGTGCTCACCATCCAGCAGCTCAATGGATTAGAGACACAGTAGGTATTTGCCCAGTGATTTTATAACTACATTGCCCCACAAATTATTCACCCAGGCTTGACAAAGTGAAAGATACCTCTTTGGAGTCCCCTTTAGGTGCATACAAATTTCTGGTTAGCTGTATAGTTCATCACTAAGAACAAATATTTCAGAATCAAGAGTTACTCCTAGAAATGATAAAATTGTGTGTGTGCACATGCAAATACTTCTGGGTACACTCAAATATGTGTAAATATGTGTGTTATTACAAATACATACATTGTCGCTTGGACAACCTAAGAACTTGGAGATTCACAGGCCTGAATTTTATGTATGGAAGGTGACATAGCACTTGTGAAGGCTCAAGGTCTGCTCTCCACTAGAAAATATGTTTGGAGCTGGCAAGCCTTCCACAATTATGATCAGAGGAAAGATAGCTTTTGCTCATATCCCTTCTTTCCTGGGGAAAAAAAACAAAAACAAACCAACACTTTTCTGGTACAACTGTGTCTCCACTGGAATTTTACTGAATCAAGATCAGTGAAGTATCACTTAGAACTGCTCTGGATATGGAACTTGACTACACACTTCAAGCTGGCTTGAAGGGGTTAGGGGCTATGGACTGGCCACCCAGTGACAGAAAATCCTTTGGGTGTGACCACTTTTTTTAGGCAAGGCACTACAAGAAATTAATAACCCATGTAAAACTGCTGTTGATATGTTTGCAGGCAACGAGTAGAAAGGTGTTTGTTGAAAGAGGCATGATTCAATGGTCTTAGCACAGGATTGTGACTGAGGATCTCCTGTCATCATCTTGTGACTGACAGCAATTGCCAGTCTGTCTTTTGACAGGTCATATATTCTCTATGTGCTTCTATTTACCTTTTCTGAAATGGGATACAAAGTTTTACTTAGCTTTTAAGAGCCAGAAATAATTAGTTCCTGTTTACAAAATACTGTCAAGGCAACAACCATCAGTCATCAGACTCATCTACCTTTCGTTTCTGAGTATTAGGTGTCCTAGAAATGCAGTCAGTGGAGAGAGACCTCTCCAGAGGGTGAAACCTCCCCATGTGCCAGTGTAGGAGAGATTTTTCTTCTAAAAGAAATTTCCCCTTTCCACTCATTATAGCGATAATCTAAATTGTTGGCTTAGTCTGAGTTTTACATGGCTACAGTGAAGTGAAATTAACTCCATCCTAGACACTATAGTTAAAGTTGTTTATAGACTGCACAAAGAATGCAGAGCTTGTGCTTCACATCTCTGGCCCCTGAAATGAAAAGACTGCATGAATGAGAGTGATGAATGTTTCATAAGGGAACTGAAAAATAAGCATTCTAACCCAAATTTGAAAAATTTAAGGAAAATCTTCCAGCAAAGCTGAGTTGTTTTCATGAATTAGGGGGCATGGTCTGCAGGGCTGCTTGGAGCTTTCAGGTGGAACAGGAACACAGGATCACAAAGTATTTCAACAACTCAGGCGGCTGACTAGGGAAGAGAAGATACAAGGCAAGAAAAAGAGCAGTTACAGATATTATAATTGCTATGGGGCAAGGCCAGTGCAATATTCCAATTGCAAGCCTGCTACATCATTGGGAAGCTGAGCAGAGGGAGAGGGTTTTAGGCCATCAGTCCGAGTGGACCAGCAGAGACTCAGAAGTGCTCAGAAGTGACCTCAGCTGCAGGAGGCAGAATGCCAGCCATGTTACTAACACAGACTCCTTCGCCAGCTGAGCTTTTTGGCAGCGTTGGTGTCAGCAAAGCAAAACACAGCTTAATGAGACTGCAGGAGGAATGGCAGGCGGTGGCTGTAGGTGGACAAAACTTCCTTTCAGTAAACAATAGGTGCAGTTTCACCATGTGGTGACAAGGTTGCAGATAGACCAGAAAGTGACCCCTGGGTGGGACCATTCAACAGAAAGATGGTCTTTGACGAAAACAGGCTGAAGTCAAAACGGCAGGCTTGGAATGCTCCAGGATCCACAGTTCATGTTAACAAACTGTCCTCTTCCTGAAAGCCAAAATTTCCAAATCCTGGCTGCTTCAACACTGCTAGTCCCTCCCACAGTCCTCTAGGTTTACTGCATGCTCCATGCAGGGTTTCCAGCTCTCTGAGTGCTTGTGCTGAATGCGAGGCAGTTTGCAGCAGGGCTGTGTCACTGGGCAGCACTCGGCAGAGGAGCCTGGGCAGTGATGAGACCCCACACAGACAGCCCTGGGTAACCTCTGTACTGGAAGCTGCTTTTAGCAGGGACTACCACTGGCAACATGTCTGTAGCCATAGCAAGCCAGAGCATTTTCAGGAAAAGGGTAAACATGAGTAAGTATTGCCTGAGAACTATTGATTTAAATTAAAAAGTGATTTTGAAGTGCTAGTACCTGTCAGCTGTTGCAGTCCTTGAAATGTTGGTCATACCCAGTCTTCTACAGGTGGCTGAAGCCCAGAAAATCTAAGGGGTATACCATACCTATAGGACTAATACCTATTAGGTAGGATGATACAATTCAAAAGGACATTTTGGATTGTCAGGTCTGTGTCTCTCCTGTTGCAGACAACTGTATCATGCAATCCCTCTCACAGGTTAATCATGTCACTCTGTAAAAGCAGTTAGGTTTCTATTTCCACTTATTGTCTGTTTCAGAAACCTATTTCTTTGCTGGTTAAGAAGCTACATTATTGTAAAAATGTCAGAATTCCAATTTCCTTCAAGTGCAAGCAATATCTAATAGCTGAAAACGTTATTTTAGTTTTCCAGTGTTATGCTGTATTCTAGTTTCACTAATGACCTTCACTAGGTTAAACAAATGAGCCCATTTTATTTTCATGTATGGTAGCCTATCCTTTTTTTGGCTCATGCCAGTCATCTGCACTGGTTTTGCATCCCGAATTCATCCCTTCTGAACAATGAGTGACCAGGATTGTATGCAAAATATTTCTGATTTAGGTGAAGCAATGCACATTTCCATGAATATTGTTCCATTTCTAATGGAAACATTTTGTCTGCAATATCCCAGGACCACATTACTTAGTTCATAATTACATTTGGATCTAATGGGTTTCCTCTGATCTTGGCATCCTCTGTTTTCTCCTCTGTGGTTTCAGTTGATAACCTCCACCATGCTGCAGGAATCCTTGATTCTAATCCTTAAACACAGGAATTAATATTACATTTCATTTATTTTTTAACCTACAGGGACACTTTGTTCAATGGTGTATTTGTAAAGACTTAATTAACTGTCCCTGATTTATATCAATGCAGACAGTTAATGAATTCATTATTATTTTTATTTCACATAAACAAAAGAAAATTTTATGTACTCAGAGTGTGTGTTGCCTAATTTATGAGAGCATTAACATTTGGGTAGGTTAAAAAAAGATAGTAGTAGTAATACTGAATACTAAAAGAAAATCTTTAGTTTAGATTTCTAAATCCTTATACAACTGTGTACAATTTTACTAAATCTAATTGAGTTTCATAATTTGTCCTTTTGCAGCAAGGAGAATGTATCTACTGCATTTTTCATTCCAAACACATTAAATAACTTTTCCCCTGATAAAACTACAGCTTCTTTTTGCAAGGATAACTGAGAAATAAGACAGTTTAACCAAAGTTAGATTAATTAATATACCTTTGCAATTCAAGGTAAGTATGCAAGTATGACAGGCTTGCAGAAAGCTAGCTGAGGTGAAGTTCTCCAGCCTATAGATGTTGGAAGGGCCAAATATTACTTTTGGTGAAGGATATTATACTGAGTTGTACAAAAATTGGTTTTATATTTTTTGTGCTGTTGGAATCACCAATATTTCTCTTGTTTATTTCTAAAGCAAATCCTATATTTTAGAATAAATATAGGATTTAATTTAATTTAAGACTGTGTTTCCCTACCTTTGAATGCTTATTTTCTCAACTCTGTGTTTGCACTGATGGTATTATTTTTCTTGACATCTCTGTGTATGCTTTGTATACATAACATTTGTGAAGATGCAAAAATATTAAATACAGTGCAAGAAAGGCTTATCCATTGTCTTTTTATTACTGGCAGTTCTTGAGAAATGGAAAACAGTGCTTGCTTTCTTTTTCATTCTATTTAATTTTTTGCTCTATTTCAAGCTTACAGAAATGGGGCCTTTGGGAACTATGACATTGTTTTTCCTACTTTGAGGAAAATGTAACTGTCATCCAGCAGTGCCTTATCTGCCACATTTCTCTGCTTGAAGCAATGTTTTATAGAATACTTGTTTGTAAGTGTAGAGGTTCTTTGGCTACCACATGCCCTCTGGCTTAAATAGTTATTCCTAGTAATCTGACCAGTCATACTTCTTTTAAAATCAAAGCTGACAGGTCATTTTGGTGCTAGCACTGTTTGAAAAACAAGATAAAAAGCTTTATAAAAAAATATTAACCAGACCAAAACAATGCCATGGTCTCCAGAAACATTTCATGCTCCAGGTGAGTTTGATGTTCACAAGAGAAGGACAAGCCTGTGGGTAAATAGGAACTTTTTTTTTCTCCCCAGCTTTCAGTATAGCAGATGGCCAAAACCATGATCCTGATATCCTTGGTGTCTGTGGTGGTTTTACTTGGCCCAGTTTTTGCTAGTGGGTAGGGAGGGGCACAAAGATGGCTCCTGTGTGTCCTGTGTGAAGGTTCTGGACATTTTTCACCCTGTCCAGCAGAGCCAATCTCTGATGGCTCTGAAGATGATGGACATGCTGCTGGAAAAACCTGGGCCAAGTAGAGATGTTAGTTACGCCTCTGTGAAAACATAGTTAAGAAGAAATCAAAACCATAGGGGCATGCACTTCTTTTTAGCCAGAGGAGGAGGAGGAGGTGAAAGTATGTGAGGGAAAACAACATGGAGACACCAAGGTCAGTGGAGAAGGTGGGGGAGGAGGTGCTGCAGGCACCGGAGCTGAAAACCCTCTGCTGGCCATGGTGAGACCATGGGGGGAGCAGGTGGTCCCCCTGCAGCCCATGGAGTCCACGGGGGTGCAGAGATCCACCCACAGCCCGTGGGGAGGTGCCCACGCCAGAGGAGCAGGGGGATGCCTGGAGGAAGCTGTGATCCAGTGGGAGTCCCAGCAGAGACTGAGAGTTGCAAAGGCTGTGGACGAGAGAGAAAGGCCTTGGCCCCGGGATGGGAAAAAAACCTGGCCTTGGCTCAGGAGCCTGCACCCCATGGACAAGCACTCGTGTTTGCAGCAGATTTCGGCCGGGCTGCTGCTCGTGAGATTGGACCCACGCCAAAGAAGTTCTCAGAGGACTGTCTGTCGTGGGAGGGACCCCATGGCTGAGTAGAGGACTCTTCTCCCTGGTGGACTGACCCTGACCAAAGGGAAACCCCCATACCCTGCCCCACCCCGGAGCTGTTGGTTGTGTGAAAGAGGGAGGGGGGTGAGCTGAGAAATGGTGTCTTAAGAGGGAGAGGGGTGAGTAGAGAAACAGTGTTTGTAGCAGAAGAATTGTGGTGATGGACTGACTAAGGGAAAACCCCATACCCTGCCCCCCACCCGGAGCTGCTGGTTGTTTGAAGGAGGGGAGGGGGTGAGCTGAGGGACGGTGTCTTAAGAGGGAAGGGGGGTGAGTGAAGAAACGGTGTCTTAAGAGCTTATTTTTACCTCTCATTTATCCTCTGACTCTGTTAGGTTAATAAATCACTTTGCAACTTAAGTTTCTCACCTGTTTGCTCATGTTTTTGTGCATCCCCTCCCCACCAGTGCCTCATCTCAACTCATGAGTCCAGTGTGTTTGTGTTAGTTTGGTTCCTCTCCTCTGCATAGCTGCAGCAGGAGAGAGCATAGAGAGCAGATGTTGTAGGTCCCTGGCATTTGGCCAGGGTCAAACCTCGACAGTGTCACACCATGTCTTTCTTCTGGCTCCAGTGGACTTTGTATTTTGGTTTTCTTTATCTTCTTGGGTCTTTGGGATCTGTTGTATGCAAATACCAATTGTCTTCTTTTGGGTATTGAAATGGTTGCTATAAAATCTCTTAAACATTAATATTGGTTTGGATTTTCAAGGGCAGGGAAATGAGGTAGGGCCCCATAGGTATCTCAGTCCACTAAATGCCATGGGACATTTAACTGTTAAAAACTGTTTTTTCCTTCTGGCAATCCTTGCCACTGTATGCAGACTGTGTATGTGAGAATATATATCACTTATAGTATGCTAATAGTTAAATCCATAAATGTCAGAATAAGGAAATTTTGGATAAAATATAGCTACAATATTTGATAAGAATTGAAATCTTTCTTAGGTTGGTAAGTCTGATTATTCCTTGCTGAAGAGGATCACAAATAGTCTTTTAAAAGACGAATTAAGATCAGAGGCAGGGAAAAAGCAGGAGCTGACTTGCCAGCTAACCCCCTGCTGCTCTAAAGATACACATTTTTAAGTTAAAAATCAGAAGTAGGTTCCTTATAGTTGAAATTCATATTGTAGCTTGAAAAGAAAGAATGAAGAATGGGATTTCTTTTTCTACAGTAGCGACACATCCAGTTTCTCAAAATTTGAGCTAACCTGTGCTAGTTTTGCATCCATATCTGAAAATATCACTCCACACTTTCAGATAAGCTACGAGCAACCCACAATCCTGGAGGACAGGCTGTGGGAATGAACTCTGAGGTCCCTGTGAAGCCTTAAGCCCAGAGCGTAAGAAAAAGAGTAATGATGGAAGTGCCTGCAGGGTAAGAACATAATTTTGCCAAGAGTAGCAAAAGAAACTGTAATATTTAAACAAAAAATTAAATTTAAATACCAAACATTTTTATTGAGCAATTGTACAGAGTTCAAAACAAAGTGATCTCTGTGTTTGCCCTCCCCTTTTTATGATTCTCTTTGAAGTTTATTTTCTGTATAAATGAACTCGCTTACTTCCCAGAAATTCATTCCTCTGTCTATAAGTAGATTCATGAAGCAGAAATTATGTCTTCATGTTACACAAACTCCACACCCTTTGTGTTTTATTGCATTACCGGTAGTTTGGTCTTGTTCAGATGTTTGCTTGAGAAGGAGATATGGGACTCTGGTTGTGATAGTAATTTATTACCAGTTTTATTGTTGCCAATTGGCCTGTCATTTTAAAGGTAACCTGAAATGTTTTCTTAAGAAAAGTTTTGCCTTGAACTTGTGTCCCCGGCCCTCTGGGATGCTCAATATCCTCAAACTCTTGTGTGAGCACCAAGTACCTTTAACATAAAGTTGGGGCTCAGCCAAATGCTGAATGTCTCACAAAAAGGAAAAGAAAACCAAGAAATCTTCACCTTAATTTAACTTTTTCCACATCTGTCAAATAATTGTTAACGTTTTAACTTGGAAGATACTTGCCAGCATTCTCTGTGTGGGTAACTTTGCAGTTCACTGTATGAGCAGTTGTCAAAAAATCACTGTGTCTGAGGCATGGAATTAAAAATGCACTCTAGGTCCCAGTGCAATGCTCCAGAGAAGAGATTTCATTTCCTGGGCTATGTCATCAATTTGGGGAAAACATACTTAAAAAAATTTAGTGTACTTTGAGCACAGGGTGTGCCCAAAGTCTGTATGTGCCCACACTAAAGGTGCAAGAGCCCAGATCAGATTTGTCATTATAGCTCCTTTGCCCACTACAATGACGTCATGTAGGTAGATCTAATCAGCCAAAAGGTCCTAAAAACACATCCCAGAATGGCTAAAGAGGAATATGATCATTTAAGTAGCTGTCTAGAGAAAATGGTGGTGCTATGCAAGCTATAGGCACCCTATGGCTGGTAATAGCAGCGTGTGGGACGAGCAGCAGGGAATATACCCCTGCTGGAGGCTGATCTGATCTATTTTTTGCCTCATAATGCAAGCAAGTTGTTGGCTTTTCCACCTTAAAAAAATCTCCACCTTTGATCTCAATTTCTTCGGTAGCTACCACTTCTGCTTTCTCCTTTTCATGAAGTTTTAAAACAGTGTTAGGATTTCCTCTCTTTTTTGAGAGAACCCATTCAGTCTGCTGTTCACTGCAGTCCCATGCAAGTCTTAGCTGAGTTTTAGAGCCATCCTGCAATTTCAGACTTCTTTGTTCTATCAGGCATCTCTGGCACATAGTCTGCGTTCTCTTTCCATGCATAGTTTTCCTCTTACTCCTGAGTGTTTCTGCAGCGCATCCATCACTGTGTGGGTCTTATAGAATCTGCACTGGGTCTGTGTGTGTGCCAAAGTTTTGCACAAAGCTGTGTGCAAAACAATACAGCAACAACTGCCCCTGAGGCTGGATACACACTTTCACACATGCACACGATAAATCAGTAAACAAAAATGTGGATAATGAAAAGGACAAACCCCACAATATCATGTTGAGTTCATAATGATAATTTTGCTGAGTTTCTGCAATGACACTAACCTTATAAAGGCAGTTGCAAGATGCTTTTTGCATGTCACTTTGACTGTTCCTTTCTTGTCTGAATAATGACCTTTTTGGTTCTGTGCAGCACCTAGGGGAGTTGCTTTCAATGGTGAGCACCTGGGAGAGAGAGAGAGAGAGAGAGAGAGAGAGAACGAGCACTAACACAGAGCAGTTTCAACAGTCCGTGTGGATCTTGCTGACCAAGTAGATGCTGTGTGTGAGGAGGTTTATACCTTTGGTCTCACTGAGAATGCAAAAGGGGTGTTTTGGGTTTATTTCTTACCAGCTTTTACATGCATCTCAGGCTGTGCTTGCATAGCAAGTGGTCACTTAGTGTTTTTCCTTCTTTCTGAGTACAGAGCAAGCAAGGATTTGTGGTTTCCTTTATCTAGAAGGGAACAGTAATATTCCACATATGTCTCTATTCATGGAAATTACCTTCAGAGCTGGAGAAAATATTTTACCATTTTAGTTTAGAAGAAAACACATTTAAAATAAGAGTTTAATTTTTATATAAGGGTCTTTAACCACTGGAGAGATGTCACTGGTACTGAGTTACTTCTGCTTGGGCCTGTTACCCTACATTCATGTCATGTCTACACCATCATGTGTCAGCGATGTAAAATACTAAATACCTGCTCACAATGTGAAAGCAGTCAGGTGCCATCATTTCCAAGACAGGTACAAGTCAGTTCCAGTCTCAAAGCTGCATCACTGGTTAGAATGGGAATGCTCACATTCCAGCAAGTCCAGCTGAAAACCAAGATTTATTATAATATAGACATTGCATGCCAACCTATCTCCATAGCTTCCACACTAGAACTGGCTATGTCCTACCTGACAGAAGTGTGAATAGAGCCATGCAATAGTGTCCCCTTCTTCCCCTTTTCTTGGCAGTCAGCTGGTCCTCTCCATATTTTCTGTCTGATTTTCACCCTTGTGTTTTCCTCTTACTCTAGGTATCTTAATTTCTCCAAAGGTTTCCAGTATATGAACCTGGACTTCACCATAGAACTTCAGAATCAGTTTAACTGAGGTTGAACTTCCTAGAAATTAGGACAAATTTGGATTTAAACGGCATAAATTGGATAACTCATTTTCAGCAGAGTCTGAATTGAGATTTTGGGTCTGGGACTGAATTTGTGTTAGATCAAATCTGAACATAGTTTTGAAAAATCTTCAAAGATGGAAAAATTAGATTCAAGTCCAAAGTCTTAAGCCTGGGATTTAAGTGCTCTTGTATCCAAGGTTCTATTTCCCCACAGCAGATAGAGACAAAACCCAGATCTATAGTTTTGGTTGTGTCTTATCTTATAGGTCTGTTTCACAGCTCAAACTTACATCCTTCTTGTAATACACATTAACAGTCCTCTCTGTCCTTCTGCAAAGACATCAGATCAGGTTTCAGCTCTTTAAACATTGATGCTGGGTGTGCTGCCTTGTTCTGTATGTCACTGTGCTTGTCATGCTCGCTGCACTCTCATTGCATTGTGTACTCAGTGTTGAGCTCCCCGGTACAGCTGCTGCAGGTCTGATTTTTCATATGCCATGCCCCCAAACAGCCAGCAGTAAATACAAACTCACCTGTAAGCATCATTCGTGAGGTTTGGGGACTGATTTGATTCCCACCGAAGTCACAGCAAGAAGCTCCTCTGTTTGATGTAGGATCAGAACTATCAATCTAGGGGGTGTCCTAGAAATGATGATCTTTCACTCAATGTTTATCCAATTATACTAAGCAGAAAAATGCCTCATTATTTTTTTCTATAAATAAAAAAGTCAGACCTTAGGGAAAATATGGTGTCTAGGACAGGAGACCATGGTAGAAGAATAAGGGTTTTTCATGTCACTGCTGTCTTACGACACAATGTTTAATGGGCAAATTCCTGTAATGAACTACACCCTTAGGTCTCCAGTGGTTAGGAATGCCAAATTGTGGGTCATAGCCTGTGTCTGGTGTGAAACTTAAAAGCAGTGATCTCTGAAGGGAAAAGAAAAAAAAGTCAGGTGCTGGAGAGATGGCAAAGGGGAGAAATGAGGAGTTAAAACTGAAAGGATATCCTGACATCTCGGTAAACTTGGCTCAGCCATTCAGCCTAAGCTTCATTGTATGAATAAAACTCAAATCCTGAATTTTGGGACTCATACGGAAAAATCTCTGTGGAGCACCAGACACTGATGAAGAGCATCACAGTCTTGCTGTATGTATAGCAGCCTCTGCTGGAATCTAAGCCCTGGAGCTCTTTAAACACTTTTATTTGTTCATGATTGAAACTACACTGAGGATTTATTAACCTTTTTGCTTTCTAGCAAGATATCTCGAATTTTTCTGCATTGTTCTTATTTAACATTTATCTATAGAAATGCAAGAATTATGAGACTGTATTCTGTTTAAAAGTGCAAATTTGTCATAGGATAGCTTGATTTAACAACCAAGAAACTCCGTTTAGTTACTAGAGGCGTATTTTGTAAGGATTTTCCGATGTAAAAACTGACTGGCTTGACGTCATTTGAGGGCTAGGCAAACAGGTTGCCCCTCAGCTGAGACTGAGTGAGCTGGATTTTACTCTTGACTGAGTTGGGAAAGCCCAGGGATCAAGAGCTCTAGACAGTATCTATAATGAAAGAACTTGGTCAGCCAGCACAGCTTACTCAAAGGCTACTTGCAAATTCATGCCTACTACGGCGAAAACAGGCCTAAGAAGAACAATAGTGGATCCCATTTGATAATTGGAATTATGATTAGCAAAATGAGAGGCTGCTTTCCATTCCCTTTGCCCACGAAGGCCTCTCTCTCATCGGGAGTAATTGGCACAGTCATCAGCGAACCAGCCAGTTAGGGCATGGTACACAGGGCGCTTTGGGCACTGAGAGAAGTCACTGATTTTGGGAGAGGTGCTGATTAAGGAGGGTTAGAATTAGAAAGGGAGTGAAAGTGGAGTTCAAAACATAGAGAGGCAGAAGGAATAGATGGTGAAGTAATAATTTTTGTGTGCCATGTGCTTAGAAAATAGTAATAATTTCACAAAAGGATTTCACAATTTTCCTATGGAAAGTATCTATCTTTTCCTGGATGTAGGTGTCTTCTGCAGGCTCTTCTCAAAGAAGTGGGGCTTTCTGTGACGAGTGCCTTAGTTTCTCTAAGACCAAAGCTGGCCCTGGGCCCTGATACTGTAAGTACAACTCTTTGGAGAGGTTCCCCTGCTTAGCTGAGCTCTGAAGCACATGTGGCCTCTCTGAATGCCCTCTCTCGTTACTCATCAGCCAAACAAGTACAATGTACATTTTAGTACTAAATTACTAAATTACTAAAACAGTAAGTGTTTGTGTGTGTACATGTTGCATAGTTCATACAGTAGAGTTGCCTATAGAAAGAGGCTGGAAAAGGAGCCCCTGTGAGTGTTGTGCATGGGAATTACAGGCAGAATACATGCTTGACAGTGGCATATCCAATGGGCTAGCACAGGACTGAAATTAGGTGGCTTGAAATAGGTGTCAGTCTGCTATGCCTCCCTTGGAAGAGCTGGAGGGATACATCTGCATGAATAGTTTGGCTGGGGTTTTTCTTCCTCAGCTGGGGAAATTTCTTCCTCAGCTCTGCTGTAGTTTTTGTATGTGTTCAAAAAGCAATTACATGAGGTTTCATTCCTTGAAAATTATGAAAACACTATAGGCAGCCATTCCACTAGCAGCGCCTCTTTGCTACACCAGTGTGCAGCTCCAGTTTTGCCATCTGATTCGTGTATGTAGACGCAAGCTAAATGTACATCTGCATGCACATGCAGCCAAGACCCACAGAAAAGTCTGAGATTTCAAAATTTCACGTAAATTCCTAAAAAATTATCATTCATGTTATGATAACCAAAATTTTGTTTTCCTGCTGGCTTGTTTACCTAATAAAGGCTATTTACATTATTGAACAGATTTTTATATAAATCCTTAGAACATAAACCCCCCCCCCCCCGTTTGTGTAACTGTGTGAAAGTATGAAACTGACTGGAAATGCAGTAATATGTAAATTATTGATGCCCCAGAGCCATAGACTATGAACAGAACTACAACACCTCCTAGGGAAATGGGTCTGCTACTGAGAAAGCTTTAGGTTCATAGAAATGGCAAATTTGTACATCCACATTCTCACAGAGGATTGTTTAGACATTTGCAAAAGGATACAGGACTTAAGAAATTTAACTCTGATGGCTGAGTTCCTACTAGTTGTGATCTTCAGTTAATTTTTCTTACATGATAAAAAAAAAAAGGAGAATATAAAAGGAGCCTTTTAAGCCTTGGAGGAAGGCTGAAAGGGAAGAAGAAAAGGCTACCAACTTCAGCTCTTGAAGTCTGCTGAGTTTAAAGATCTTCGTAGTGAAGCCAATGAAGATCGTCACAGGAAAACAAGAGAAGATCTGCAAAAAAGCTGATAATGCACAGATTTGAACCTGAATCATCAGAAAAAGGGGCTTAGCTTGATGCCGATGAGATTAGTAAACTGCTGAGGCAATTAAGTTTTTAAGTTCAGAGGTGTGAATGAGTCGGATTTTTTAGGGAGAGGTAGTCTTGTGATCAAAGAGCACATGATATTGCCAACTGGGGATGGAACCACAAAGGTAAGAAAGAAAAAGCAGGAATGAGAGCTGGGGAAAGGGGAATGTCATGTTCACTGCAAATGTAGGGTAACCAGGGCTGGGAATCAACAGCAAGCAGCAAACACAATCTTTTCTGAGAACCACTGGGAGTGAGGGCTGAGGATGCAGTGAACTGGCAGTGAACCAACAGCTGAGGAAATGGTGGAAGAAGGAAGGGTTGAATTCATGGAAAATTAGTTTTCTTTCTCTGGGAGAGAGGTTGTTTTGTTTTTGACAGTCTTATTTGAACAGAAAGAGGAATTTGCCATCTGTGGAGACACCACTTCCAGAAAATCTTAACCTGTTCCTGACCGACTGTGCAGCAGCAGCTGCTTCAGACACTGACTATGCAGTAGCCCCAGTCATTCTCATTTTTTACTGCCGTGAGTTTGAAACATCAGGGGTCTTTATAACTTTGTGATACAGAGACTTTCAGTTCTTCAAACCTGACCTTTAGTGGCATTATGCCACTGGAAGCACAAATCTTCTTGCTTGGCCATAACTCACATCCATAAATGTTATATGCTTACACCCAGGGACAAAATGCATAGTTGTCACAGCTTTTAATGTAGTGAGGACTGATTGCTAGGATCTCTGGGAAGCTAATTTGATTACCTCTCCTCCATACTTTGAAGTAATAAAGTGACATTATTTATGTCCTTTCTGTTCACCAACACTTGGGGTACTCAAATAGCCTGAGTGATGAGGGGCTTGGAGGGAAATTGGGAAGTATTATTTGTGCTACAGTCAGGTGCGCAGTGCAGCAAACTAATAGTTAAATTTGAATTACAGTATATCATGCTAGGGCGGCACAGGAAAATAAAAGCCAGCAAGAAGGGCTAATTCTAAAAATAAAGCAGAAGTTGTTTGTTAGGGTGGTCCGGAAAGAAACAGGGCAGTAAAATTTGTAGATGACATTTTGTGAAACACTACAGGAATGTGTATCAAACGTGAAGAATTCACTGCTTTACTGTGATGAAAGGAAAACCATGGCTCAGTAAAATAGAAGTTGTATTCCTCATATTCCTCAAAGATAGTGGCTCTTGGAGGAATAGCTGAAGAAAACTGATTTAAAGTTTTGAAACTGAACTTTCCCGTTGGAAAATGCTGCTCCACAGGGTACAAGATGTATTTCACAAAGAAGAATGTTGAAAACAAATTACTTTTTCAATGGGAAAATTTCCAAGAAATTCAGGAAGAGAATATCCTCCTTGTTTTTTCAGATTCTCCTGCATCACTTTTCCTGAATTTTTAGTGTTTGTATTCTTGTTACATTTCAATATGTATTTATATTTTATTTATATTCATGCACATATGTGCATGTGTGTATTATGTGATGATCTTTTATCTTCTACTAATTGAAATATTTTTTTATTTTTCCTGCAAGATATATGATCTGTATTTTTCATCTCAAATCTGGCTGAAAACATACTCTGGCACTCTGGAAATCCCCCATATCTAAGTGAACTCCATTTCCTGAGAAGCTGTGCTGCCAGCTGATAATTTGTTTGGAAAACATTTCTCTAACATCTACATTTATGGTCAGTTTTGGTTTGGTTTTTTTGGTGAAAAATCCTCAAAACCTCTTAACTAGTGTTCCTTCAACAGAAATATAATAACTGGCCTTAAACTCACAGCATCACAGAATAATTGAGGTTGGATCTCTTGGTACTGTGTAGTCCACCCCGCATGCACTGCTCAGAGCAGCTCAGCTGGAGCTGGTTGCTCAGACCATGTTTAAATTCCTCCAAGGATGAAGACTCCACAGCATCTCTGGGCAACCTATGCTAGTGCTTGGTCCCTTCACAGTGCAAGTAATTTCCTTGTATCTTGTTGGAATTTCCTGTGTTGGAGCATGTCTCTCATCCTGTTCCTGTGAATCTCCAAGGAGAGCATGACTTTGTCCTCTCTGCACGCTCCCATGTGACAGCTGCTGTTTTTTCTGTGCATCTCAAGCAGTTAGCTGCACCCAGACTGTGCTCTGCTGCCTTGCAGCCTGCACAGTAGCTACGGCTCAGGGATGAGCTGACAGGTGTGGAGTGGCAGCTTATGAAATACAATAATAAGATTGTAAACACTCGTTGGGTCATATCATCGTCTCTGCTGTTATCTCTTACATGATAAAGATAAACCTTTATCCATGGTTTGAATCCATTGATTTTTACCCAGTATGGATGAAGGACTTCAGATGGTGCCGTGTGTTTTGCAAACAGAGTAGGTCTGCTCAGATCTGTCTCTGCTCAGATAGTACTGTGGTTTACTATCTGGATGGAGTCATTTGGATTCTGGAGGAACCTACAAACTAAAGCAAAAAAAAAAAAATTAACCAGTCAATAGTTATCTGGGATTACTCATTTTTAATCTAGGGGGGTTGGTTTGGTAACTCAAGAACAGTGCACTTGACCTGAAAGAAAATACGTGTACAGTAAGGATTTTCACCGCTTATCACATCCAACTAATCTTCTAATTTATTAGTTTATGAAATATTTGGATTAGAAAGGGGGCACAACAATTTTGTGCTGGTTGGCAAAAGGCTTTGCTGGGCTCTCTGAGGCTCCCTGTGGAGACCTGAAGAAGAAGAATGGTGTGATGGCAGCACAGATAGGTGCAGGCTGAACAACAGGAGGGGTGGTTGGCAGGAAGGGCTGTCCCCACAGCGCTGATTCAGCAGCCAGGAGCTAATTGTGCAAGAGGAATGGCACTTTAAAGGTGTTTACATTCTCTTATCAGACCTGTCAGTGTAAATAATGCCTTTGTCAGCAGTATGGCAGTGACCAAAAACCTTTGCGAATGCACTGCAAGGACTGTCTGGACCTCCCATAGCAAGGTAAATCATGCTGTTTGAGCCCCTGGAAGCGCTTTGGAAAGGGATAGGAAAGATATGATTATACCATGGTCAGAAAGTTGCTTCATCCTGTTTCATCTAATTTCAACCTTCATGGCTCCATTACCCTCAGAGAACCTAGGCTGATTTACGATCTTCTTCAAAGTACCCAAATGCTCTGGGATAAGAAGTGCTGCAGTTATGCATTATACCCTTGTATATAGGCTATAACCAGTTTCATAATGTGAGAAGTTTTCCTTACTGTTCGACCAGTAAAATTATATATGTATGTATATTTGTGTAATAGAGTCCTTTAAGAGCCTCTTTCAGGCCAGTTAAAGCAACAGGTTGTATTTTTAACTTCTGGGAGCAAACAGTGAAAAAAGCAAACCAGTAAATAAAAAGAGGCAGAGAGGAGATTAGTGATTTTAAATGTTTTAACTTATAAGATGAGGAGTTTTCATTCCTGCTCCAGTCTCACATAGGAATCTGAAGAAGGAATCAAAAATATTACACGTTTTCCTCAACCAGAGATGAGTTTTCAAACAGAATGTAAGCACCTAAGTCTCTGCTTACAGCCTCAGAAATACTTAGCATTCTATGCTCCAGTAAGACAATTAGATTCCCCAAATCAGTGATTAGTCTTGAGAAATTTAGGCTTGAATATCAAGTCCCAGAACCAGTGTGAGGTGACTGAAGGTATAAAGGTTTACATTTCCTTTTTAGTCTTTGTGCATATTTTGAAAATGTAATTGAATTAGCAGCTGAAGATACTAAATTGCTTTCAGCAATAAAACTACTCCACTGTATAAATCTGTGATACACCCCTGCTCTGAATACTGTGTGCTCTTCTCAGAAAGGTTTATAATCACATTATAAAAGTTACAGAGAAGGTGAAGAAATATCACTTAAGATATGGAATAGCTTTCATATCAGAAACACTTCAATAGAACAAGATCCCTGAGCCCAAGAAGAGATAACTGAGGGAGAATAAACTAGCAGTTGGTAAACAGAGTGGAAGGGAGAAATTGTGTGCGAGTTGGACTGCTTACTGCTTCTTGTGGTACAAGATGTAGGTGGGATCACATGAAACCATCAAGTAGGAAACTCAAACAAATTAATAAAAGGAGATGAAACCATGTAACATGTTGTTAAAATAGAATTAATTGTCATAGGGTATTATGGATACTGGGGGCCTCTGGGTTTTCAAAAAAGTAATTAAATTAAAGTAGAAAGTTAAGCATCAAATACACTGAGAGATCTGAAAGGATGCAGCAAGCCAAAGCAATACTTAAGCAATTAAATTTATTCAGTACAGAACTTTATAACATCATTTTCAATAGCACATTTTTTCAATTTTCCATTTTTTTAAATCATTAACCACACTGCATCCTGTTTTTAAATTGAGCTGCTCAGAACAGGGACTATCCTGCATGTTTGTTCAATACTTCTGAATTGATGTTGTGTAAAGTGACAAGTATTTTTTGGTGTTTTCTAAACAATGAACAATACTGACTAGTCTTCCCACTAGTGCCTGATTGGTGTGTACCTGGCTACTTTTCAGGAGAAAAATATCTTAAGTAAAAATACTGTGAGTTGAGTCAACACCAGATGCAAGAAACGGTGATGTAGCTGCTGTACTTGTCTTCTTAGCATGTCCTGCCAACACCTTGGTGTGCAGGGAGCTGACTGAACGTAAGAGATGTCACTGTGGCTTGTACAAACAGGTGAACCATTATGCCAAATGCAAATAAGTGTCTTTGCAAATTTTGCTATAATGGCAGCAAGAGAGTGGAGCTACAAACCTTGTCACACAAATGTAAACACTTTCAGAGAAAAGTATCAATTTTACAGAAATTGAATTTCCACCCATGCCACAGAATCTTTCTCAAGGCTGGGTGCAGATTATGACTGCTGAGGTGCCTCTGGGCAGTTTGGCAGTTCGGCTGGGAAACACAGAGAGCATCTCCGGGATGACCCTGACACAAATAAGCACCCTGAGATGCTGTGCAAGCCCTCTGCTGTGGCAGCTGCCTGCCTGTCACAGACATCTTTGGGCCCTGTCCTTCAAAACACTGTCAATGAGTGGGGGATGAGCTACACCTCTTCAAAAACTTTCTTGAAACAATCACAAACAAAGAACACATGTAACTTGCACACTACCATGCAGGTAAGCCTGTGGAAACAAGTTATACAGGAGAAGAAGTTCTAAATGAAGCACGACAGTTTAACCTCATTTTTAGTAGCTGTTTATAAAGAGTCTTGAAGATGAATAAAGGATTTTTTTTCATCCCCAAATTGGGTGATTCTTTGATTGGAAAAGTTAAGGAAATAGTTTTAGAGTTAAGGACATTCAGCTCCCGTAATAGTGAGCAAGGTGCAGTGCAGAGATCTGGCTGCTGACAAGGTCTTCACTGCTGTCGTGAGCCGTGGCAGCCATAACAGCAGAGTTTAGGCACTAAAACCTGCTTATGTTGGTGCTACTAGAACAGTCTAATGCTGTACCTGGCTCCTGGAGGGGCCTGATCATTTTTAAAATGCCAACAGAAGTCCTCCCCCTGAACATGCAAATCTGCTTACCCTTCCTCCCACGTTTTATTTTTAAGTGCCAGCAAATTGTCAATGAATAGAAGCATCACCGAGAGAGAGTATGTTGCTTCCTTGAAGGTAAATAATTTACTGAAATCTTGGCTTTAGGCAGATGACTTTATAGACTGCTCTTGCTATTTCTTCAGTACAGTATATGCAGATTAGCTGTGGTTTGTAATCTGCAAAGGCGTTATTGTTTGCATTATCCACATAAATCTTCCAGCATCAGTGTATTTCATAAGGGAAAAAAAACATTTCTGTCTATTACAAGAGTGCGACTATTGTAATAAACTCGTGTTATGACAGACTGTAATTGCTGCAGGCAGTCTCCCCAAAGCCTACAGCCAGGGTGTTGCACTGAGACAAGAACATTTCCAGCAGCCCAGAGAGGATCAGCAGATCATGACCACGCCGCACAACAACGCGTATTTTCTGTCGCTCCTGCCTTGCCGTAGGGACTGGAGACCAAGAGCCCAATCCCCCCGGGCTCGGTGCGCTGCCTTTCGCCCAGTGCCTGTGGAGAAGGTCAGGGAGGAGCTGTCTGGCCGCGGGGCCAGCGGGGCTGGCGCTCAGGGAGGGCACGGGTGCGCGATGCCCTCGGGCACACCCGCCCGCAGAGCCGCACACACGCCCGGCCGCACCGGCTCTGCCCGCAGCGGGCAGGAACAAGCTCCTGCCAACCAATTGGGACACTGGTAAGGTTAAATATTTCTAAAATCGCTCCCCAGAGCATTAGGAAATTGTCGGAGTGATTCTCTGAACTGCCAGCGTAGGAGCTCGGCGCACATAGACGTTTTGCAGGCATCTGCAAAGATCTGTGCTAGTGCTTGAAAGCTGCCCCAGATCGAACCAGGAAACTGCTTTCGTCTTAGCTAAAATCATAGACGGGCTGTTGTGGCCTGCAAATAGTGAGCAGAAAGGTTAGTGTCATGATTTATGCTCAGCCATGAAGTTGTATGGTAATTAAATTTCAATTCGATAGCAATATCTTCCCCCTACACTTCTAAATTGGGCTAAGAATTGGCTCCTCCAGCCAACTGTTAGATTCTGAAAAGCATTTTCCCCCATGACACGGATTTTAAAAAGTGCCTGACAGTACAATACAACTGCATTAAGTGAATTAAAAATCACTTAATTGATAGCTCCCAAGGAACAAGATTTTTAAAAGCTTTGTTATGTGAAGAAGCCATTTGCAGTACTGATTGGTTTTGCTGTCAACTTCCATGAACCTATGACTGTTTCCTGGGCCTGTAATTTTTTCTCTGGAAACTTCTCAGGCTGTAAATCTGTGACTGCTAACACTGGATCCATGTTTGACTGGATCTCCCAGAAATACATGTTTGATTCAGATCAGGTGTGGTGCAGGATCACATTTCTGTGTAATCACCCCAAGCACATTGCTGTTGCCTCTCTGTGCTGGCCTGGTTGGTGAAAATCTAGAGGGGGTCAGGCAGGCATGGTAATGGGTCAGGCATAAAGCCTGCACGTACCAGCCAAAGTGAACCCATCAGGGATTTTTTTGGTACTATCTGAATTGTCAGAGTGAGTTTATACCATATCAGTGCTTTGCAGATGGGTTTCTGGTATTTGTGATCCCAATCAATATGTTTCAAATCCAGATATACACAGCTTTTTTTCATACCAGCAGTAACAGCTTAAATGTAAAGGCTGTATTTTTCAGCTCTTTGATATCAGGATAAGGGCAGATGCATTGCCATGTCCTGCCATGGCAAGGTTGTACAGTAAAAAGCCCCCCACCAGTCTAACCCTGTGTTGCTACTTGACACTGTGAGTGAAGTATCACAAAGAATGTAGGAAAAAAAGAATATTTCCTTTTTTATTATTTTTGTTTTATTCAATTCTTATTAACTGGGACTATATCTTTGAAATATCATTTTGTCAGCTCTTTTCCCTTCCTGTTCCCAGAACAACAAAGGAAAATAAAACAACTTCCTCCATGAGGGAGTTGATTCTCCAGCAGAAGAAAGGTGGCCCTATGTCTTATATATGTTTCATGTATAATACATTCCACTGATGTTCAGCCAAGTGACACACATGGCATGCCACTGACACAGGAGTGGGAGTGGGCTAAGCAGGAAAAAGGCAGAAGAGGAAAGGAGTGATGGATAAAAGTTAACCTGTTCCTAATGAAAGCTGGAGACTGGGTTTTGTGCAATGGTTTGAGCAGAAGCTGTTTTTGCCCACTGGACTTCATTTCAAGTTCTGCCTCTCTGTGGTGAAGTGGTACCTGTGACCCCAAACTGGCTCCTGAGGGTGGCTGATGAGGTCGAGAGAAGGGCAGGATCCCCAAGGTGTGCTAAATCAGAAGCTGGTGCAGGTGCTGACCTGCCCCGTGCAGAGGGGCTGGGAGCACACAGCTGCCCACAGTCACTCACACCTGCCAGAGGTGAGGCAGTGCTGAGGCCAGGAGCTGAACAGAGCTGGATCCACCCTCTTTTTCTAATAGCTACATGTCCCTCTTCATTACTGTAATGTGCCACTTGCTCCATTGCTACACTCAATGTGAGCTCCTCCTTGCCTCTCCTGCTTCAAGGTGTTTTTAAAGGCCTTTCACCAAATTGTGATAAAAAAATCAATCCCACGCAAAGAGGAAATTTTATCAAAGCAGTGAGGGGTGTGGGTTTTGAACTATGCAAATAAAACATCTCTTATATAGTTTTAGGGAGACAGAGCAGAAGAGCTATCGAAGCCAAGGTGGCAGTGATATTGCACAGATATGAATCCTTAAGCAATAGCTTATAGGCAACATGTATAAGGTATAATGAATATTATCATGTTTGTAAAAAAATGAAGGCTATCAGAGTTAGTTTTGTTTGGAGAGACATAATTAGGAGAGTCCAGCCTTTACAAAAGTATTTTCTTTCTTTTTATGTCATCGTGGTTGTACTGACTAAGGATTACTGAGTTTTACTGTTGGTGTATGTATATGAAAGACATTTTGAATAATGACATATATTTATGTACCAAGACATTCATTATGCAGTCTCATTATGAAATTCAAAGATTAGTTATACAATTCATGATGCAATTATACAATGACATTTATTCAATATACATGTATGTATATACACATATATATATCTGTATCAAAGAGACGTTTTTTAATTTCAAAATGAACATTTTGGACAACAAGTAGTAATTTCTTTTATGAGAACCTAAGTCAGACCTAACCACAATCAGTGATATTAAAGAATGCTCTGCCTATTTGATGTTGCCTTTCTGAGGTCAGAAGAGATGTAAAAAACATAACTGAGATTCTCTTGCAACTGAAATATAATTAAATCCACAACTGCTATTGGCGTCACATCTTCTAAACAAAGTGAAAGACAGATCTCTGTTCTGTCATAGCACACCAAAGTAGAACTGCAAAGAGAAACAAATTTCTTTTGTTTCAAAGGAAAAGCTGAGTCATGTTTGTGCTCGCTCAGGAAAGGCCAATAGATGGGAAAAAGCCGAGGCAAATGCAAGCTGGAATGGTTTCCTGCAGCTGAAAGACTTCTCACAGGCAGAGGGGACACGTGGGTGTAGGGAAGTGAACTCGAGCTGGTGTGAATATAGATGAGCTTTTAGATATTTCCTCTGCTGGCCTGACTCATGTCACCTCCTAGCAGAAGAGATTGTCTCCCAGGTGAGAATGCTGCAAGAAACTTGCACTGCAATTTCAGATGTTGAAGTCTGTCACAGGTAAAACAGCTGTGAGGGAGAAGGGCACTGCCTGCCCTGGTGGGTCACTGAGGTTTTGGCTGTTGGTATCAGCCGTGTGCTCCTCTGGAGGCAGGAGGGCATGAGCTCTGCCTCACCCTAGGCTGAGTGGGGCTGAGGGAGCTACTCGCAGGGTGACACGGGCACAAAGGGGGTAATGATCCCTGACGTGAGGTGTCCTGCTGTTCTGTGGCTCCTCACTGACTCCTCAGACAAGCATCTCCATTTTCCTGCAAATGCACACAGGTATGCAAAGCCATGCTGCCAGCAACATACCCTCAGCTTTACTGCAGTGGATAAAGGTTTTATGTGCTTTATCCATAAATCTCTCTTTATTAGTTCTTTCTTTTCAGTTCTCTGTGGGGGAAGACTGCCTAGCAGTCATGCTGCAGAAGACTTGTAGTAATACAGTAAAATAAAATTTCTGCCTCTTTGAGAAGCTGGTTATTTCAGTATGTTTAAGGAACCAAAACATTTGCCCACACAATCCTTTAGTTTAGGAAGCTACAAAGATTTCACCTGTAAATAGAGCAGAGACTTATATGTTTCCTTGGGAATATTGTAGCATGTCTTTACTGGATACCATACAAAAAAAAAGGGTTTGGATCTGAATCTTAGTTAAAATGTCAGGAACTTGAGCTGACACTTCAGTAACTAATTATTTAAACCCTATGATTTTCGATTTTTTTAATTTGATTAATTTTCTGATGCTATTATATAGCTGCGAAACTTGATTGGCAAATTGATAAAGTAAGTAACTGAGAAGTATTAAGTTTCATAATGGGAACAAAGACTCCATGTTAAAGAAGAATGAGTTAGAAAAGAGGCCGTTTTCAGCTCAGTTGGACTTTGATTTATTTTGGTGTGATTTATTACCTGGATAAATATGATACCCAATATTAAACTCACCTGTTCATTACACTGTAAATACAGACACAAAACTCTCTTTATTTTGCTTTCTGTAAGCTGTCAATTGCATTTGGATTGCCCATATTCATAAAAATTCTCAGATCTGTGCTTTGGCTATGTGATTTGTGGGGCCATCTCCCAAACAGGAGCACAGCACTTTAACATGTAGGGACATGAAAACAGCAGATGTTGCTGAAGAAGACAAGATAAAAGTTAATTGCATTTTCCCACAACATCCTCATCTGTGTGCCTTACACATTGACAAAAAACTTACCAAATTTTTTCAAATAAATTTCTCTTACTAGCACCCTGATTGATAAGAAAATTAATGCAGTGTTTGCAAATACTCATATGTTTCTTTTTCCATTTCTCTCAGACTTGGAGTTCACAGAAATATGAATCACTTTATCTTTCACAGGAGAATAGATTGTAGAAGTCACCAATTAGCCATGTCACTAATTATCCATTCTATACATTTGAATTTTAATTTTCTTAGCTAAAATTCAGCATTTCATTTGGCATCCTTGTTCTGTTTGGTTTGTTTGTTACAACCACGTTTTCTGGACATAAGTGACTAAGGCAAAATCTTATCCTGATTCTTCTAATGGAGGAAAAGATTGTATATGAACCCTAGGGACTCAAAAAAACAAATGGAAAACACAAAGAACAAAAATGTCATTTTGCTTTATAATCTTATGATTCTTTGGGACCTGACTCGTGGCTGTGCTGTGCTAGGATTTGGCAATGATGTGATTGTTCATTTCTTCCTCCCTATTCTCCATTCTGTGCTTCTCAGAAGTGTTTCCAGGAAAGAGTTTCTGCTTTCCCACTTTTGCTCTGTCAGATCAGCTTTCCTGCCTACACCCTGTTTTTGTGGCCACAGTGGCCCTCACATTACGTTGTTCATCCTGTTGGTCCTGCTGGTAGGGCGGTGATCACAGCTCTGCAAGTGGAGCAGAGGCAGAGGGGCTGTGAGTACTCTACCCCCAGGGCACGGGCTTGGGGCAGGCTGGAGTGATGGTCCTCTGACAGCAAAGCGTCTTCGTTCTCCACTCTCACTTGCAGATGGCCTGAGCTCAGACAGCTCACAAGTCCCATCTGCACCTTGGCAAGAGACATTTCTGTCTCACTCCAGGTGTTCTTGTCCACCTGATAAAGGTCACAGGATATGTTTGCATGGGCAAACAGGCTAGGCAGGGGTTTCACAGAGACACAGGGCCATGCACTGCATGGGAATAAGTGTGCCCTGGAGTGCACTTCAACGAGTTTGGGTGCACATAAAGTTCATCCCTGTGAGTACCAGCTGGCCTGCCCTCGAACATGCCCTGAAGGTAATTCTGCTGGCAAGTAAGATGGATAGGAGGTGGATATGGCCTGGAGCCTTGTCTTAGTGATGCTGCTGTACCACAGTGGAGTTGAACTCCAGAGATTAAGGGCTAGACTACTATTTAGGCTGGTATCTGGCTAACCTGATCCTAGCATATTCCTGAGATCATCAGAACCCCCTGCACAAGGTCTGCTTAGCTTGAGAGGCACTTGATGTCCTTTGGTGTTGATGATGACAGAAGTTAAGGATATTATACACCTACATTTTTGCTGTCAGCATGCATACAATCCTTCCTCCTAAATGTGTCTGAGCTGCTAATACCTGCTTACTGAGGGCATTCACAGCTCCAAGTGTCTCCTCTCACCTTGCCTGGAACATGTAGTCTGAGAGACCATATCTTCTGCATTGCATCTCTCCCAAAACATAAGAAAACTAAAAAAACCCCAAACAAACAAAACCAAACCTCTGAAACCTCATAGAGAGATGCTAGAAATTCAAGTCCTGATGCCTCTGGGTCTAAACCCAGTTCTCTTGTAAAAAGTGCACAATTAAATAGCCTAGAGGATATTCTGCAGTTGGCCTCAGCTCTCTCATTTTGTATAAAGTACCTAAATGTTCACTGGATGAGGGCTGGAGTGTTTTTCCCAGGTCAGTGCTCCCTGGGCATGATCTCACACCAGGGTGTGAGAGTATGGTTTTTTCTCTCTGCCAAAGGAGCATTTAAAAATTCTGTGCAAAGTAGTGCCATTGACACTGAGAGCCTGGGTGGCTTGTTTGTTTAGGAGACAGAAGACCTGAAGTTAAATCTCTGCTCTAAGTCAGGCAGAAGAGAAGGTATCCAAACCTGAATCTTCCACCTCCAGGGTGAGTTCTCTTGCCGCTGGGCTACTAGGCGTCTTCTCTGCCACTACAACCTCCTCCTCCTCTTTCTGCGTACAGTCACTGACCTGGTTTAGCTTTCCTCTGATTGGAAGAAGGAATCTCTTTGCAGCCTGTACTCGGGTACTGGTGCTTTAGAAGTCTAACTTACTACTCATCCCTCTCCCAGCATTTCCTAGGTCATGTTTAGCATGTTTGCACCCATGCTGCACAAGCATCTCGATCTCCTTATCGGGCAAATGAAGAACTTGTAAAAGACACTGTGTGGCTCCATCCCAAAGAGTGAGAATGAAACCTAGATATTACATATTTATCCCTTAGCATTTTGCCTAAGCCACACAAGATATGTCTGAAAGTGGAGGGAACTGTTAGAAGTTCTCACAGGTCCAACCTGAAACAGGACCATCTGTCTCTCTTCTCCCTCCGGAGATCCATTTCTATCTTTGATGCTTTCCTGTGCTCATCTAATCAGATCCCCATTCTTGGATTGTGCCTTCGTAAGCCTTTGGGCAGAGTTTGTGTCTTCCTTTTTGTTCCACATATATATCACCATTATTACTATTGACATAACCTGATTTCAACAGGACCTGATTGACTCTTCTGGATATGTTGAAGTTCTTGCAGGATAGGGCCTTGGATAATAAGTGTATATGGCCACTTACTCACTTGAAGTTGTCTGATTACCAGGTCCATCCTGTAATCTCTTGGTTGTCCCACATACCTTTATTTGGCAGAAGCAGAGATATTGTTACCCAGTCAATATTGCTCCACACAATGTCGTAAATACAAGATTTCTCCTGAAACTTCAGCATTTCTGCTTCTGAAGACAATCCTGAATCAACCCTCGCAAATGAAAGGGCTACATTTCAGTCCGAAGGTTTCTGCTGTGACCAAGAAACCTAATGAGATGGGAGATAGGCTATATAGGGTAGGGTGTCTCACTGTCTCTTAGGGAGGGGAGGATTGATGTCCCAGTGCCAAAAGTAATGATTTATTAAGCGAGCCATGGCTGCAGGGTCTGCGAATGATGCGTATCCTCCTTGGATTCATCATATGTCTTTAAGTACTGTTTGTGAAAGACATCTCAGGCAAAAGGAACTTGGTATTAAGGACACCTAACTTCTGGTGGTATGTAGAGCAGGGGAGAGAGAAAACTCCCCATGGCTTCTCCTTAATATCTGTCATGATCAGGAGAGCCTAAGAGCAATGTTCTGGAGGGTGGCCTTGTACTCCAAATACCAACTAAAATCAGAGTGGAAAGATTGGTTTGGGTAGATTTTCTCTCCCAGGAAGTGACAGATGATGAGTGCTGATACACAAAATCAGTTCATTTTTTGTGTGGTAACTGGGATTCAAAACACATTGCTTGTCTGGAGACCAAAAGGCAGAACTGTTTGACACAGGAAAGCCCATAGGATTGACAGTGAAAAATTTAAAGCAGATTTTGTAACTGGTAGTGAGACATAGTTACAAGTTTTCTCACAAGCTTGAAATTGGCATGATGATTGTAATTTTTAAGGTTGTTACCAAAATACAATTCTGGCTACTAAGCTTTCTTTCAAAACTGACTGGCATTTGGCCGAAGGAAAAAAAATACTAAAAAGATTTATCTTCTCTTTACTGCAATGCTAAAGACAGAAATATCAGTTGTCCTTTTTCAGGACAGTTCGCGTCAGTTCGTGATGTTTTGGGAATGTCAGTCTGCTGCCTATACTGGCAGATGGTGTAGGTGGAAAGAGGGGCGTTGGCATTTGGCTCCGGATGTGCCATAGGTATTGACAAATACAAAGTGTGTGGAAGTGTGTGGAGACAGTGGACAAAAGCCAACGTCTTGTTGACTCGAAAAGAGAATAGACAAGGGAAAAAAAGTGAGAATTCCTGGAATTTATTTACATTGTATTGGCCAGCAAAACAGATAAGATTTGGGCTATGCATGACAAATGGGACTTTTTGATATGCATGTTAACACTAAGTCACTGTGGATAAGTCGTTCTGAATCGCAGGCTGTTCATTGACAGGGGTTTGAGCTACAGAAAGAGCAGGAAGTCTCCCAGTTAGGCCGCTCTCCCCGCTGAAGCTCTTCAGCAGAGGAAGCCACGCTGCTCTCTCCGCCGCGGGTGGGGGAGCCCAGGCTGAGCGGGGCCGGGCGGGGGCCGTCGGGGGAGGCAGGGGCGG